>VWZU01019327.1:1503083-1515757 GCA_013397095.1 Sterrhoptilus dennistouni | reverse complement strand
GCCCCTCCCGTCCGGCCGCGGTCGCGGTTCCCCCGCGGGTCCCCTCGGGCCGGGCGGCCCTCAGCGGCAGGACCGCTTTGTGCTCGCTTTTAGAAGGGGAGAAATTAACAGAATCTTTGTGTCTCCTCATCACTCACATAGCGGTGGTTGAACTCCCCTCCCCAAAATTCTAACCCACACCTTGTATGGTTGTTTTACTCCCCCGTTACGGGTTTTGTGTTCCCGGGCCGCACTGGGGCACAGCGGTGCTGGGGCAGCGCACACGGCCCGGGCCTGTGGCTTTGGGCTGCTCAAGGCCTTGCCAGAAATGGTGTTACAGCCAAACACCTTATTGACCCGTCTTCACTGCCAATTTACCAAATTTTAAATGTGAGATATATTTAATCCTTTCACTTTTCATTCTTACTCCTTTTGTTTTCTTCTTTTTGCTGAGCAATTATATTACCTTTATATTCCTTACCTGAAAGTACAGACCACAGTCAATATGAGAGGAAGGAGGACAGCATTTGCTTTGGTATCCCTGATGTGCCTCCTAGTAAATCACTATTTCCTAAGAGGCAATTATTCTGTTGGGGTGCTGGGCAACAGTTCTTCCATCTACCCATTCAAGTGGTATTCTCATTTTTGAGCTCGCTCACCTCAACAAAAGTTTAGCTACATGGATTTAGGGTTTCTGGTGCATATAGTAACAATTATCCTAATGTTGCTTAAAAAGTATCAAATGACGTTTTCATTTCAGCTTGTTTCTCCTGCTAACCCTACATCAGGAGGCTCCATTTATTATTCTACCTGTCTAAAGATTAAATTGCAGTTTTGTTCACCTTACAGAAGAAAAACCCCACCTGTCTTACTGTATCTGTTACTGCTAATTTCCAGGGTCTCCTTTAATAACAAAAGAAGGAAGAATCTCCTGTAATTTGAATTCATCTTTAGCCTATTGGTGTCTGATGAACACATGGGAAAGAACAGCTGGTCCCAGTGCAAGATACATGAGTTTAGTGATGAGGAAAAGGAAACAGAGAGGAAGAATTTCCAGGACTGGGAAATAGGACAGCAGAGAATAGAGGTGGGGCATGAAAAGATGGAGGATTATGGCCAGAAACTGGATAAAGGGGTATGAGGGTATCTGCGGGGAGGGTATTCAGGCAGTAGCCAGTGGGCTGAGAGGAGAGGAATGGGTGGAGACACTGGAGAATCTGCCCCGAGGAACAAGAGCCCCCCAGTGCTGGCTCTCAAGTGGTCGTAAATCCCGTAAGCACAGCATGTCACATGGAGAAAGAAGTGTTCTGCTACAATTGTAATTTCCTCTGATAGTTGGTTCATAGCATTCAGACTGGGAGTCATGCAGTGGAAAAAAAAGATTTAAAGAAAATTTAAGGAAACTATACAGAAAACATGAAAGCTCTGAAGACAAAGCCCTCCCCTACACTATTGTATGTTGTTGGTAATGTGAATTAATTTTTAAATTACCTTTGCAGAGTGGTTTTTTCCACAAAACTCCTACCTCATTCAATATAAGGATGTCTTTATTTAATGTACAGTTCTTCAATGTTCCTCTTCATTTTCATCATGTAAAGTAGAATCTTTCATGTCACATTCTCTCTACGTTCTTCAAACCCTGCCTTGAAGGCAGGTTAATTAATTTCCATGATGACTTTCCTGTGGTAGCCTCATAACTCCTTCAAAACATTCATAAATTTAACTTTGTAACAGCCTTCTAAGTTGAAGTAGTACTATTATCATATTTTCCACACAGGGAAGAACTAACGGAAGGCAATGTGTCTGGAGTTGCCTGTAGTGGTGTGTTAATTCTTTTATGTTGTGGAGGCTGGCAGGTTGTTTTAAAGCAGGGAATAGTGGATTTAATAGTGTGCATCCACCAGCACCTCAGAAACAAGAGTATAACTGTTCTTGCTCAGATTTGAGTTTAAATACTTTATAGATCTTTAAGCACTAGATGTAGTTACTTACAATCTACAGAGCTTTGGTATGCACTTACACCTGGGAGTCAGGAGCTAATTTCAGGCATGTCTGTATATCCTTCTTTAGAACAGATAGGGGAACTCTAGGAAATTTTTTAATATTCAGCCTATAAAAAGGAAGCTATCAACAGTTTAACTTTGCCCATACCTCACAGAACAAGAGTCTTTTCTTGACTATAGCAGCAAAAGGGGGCTTCCCAGTTGTCTGCATGCTTAGAATTGGAGTTGCCACCATATTCCTCCCAAGCTCTCCACAGTCCACCTTTCTTTAATGTCCTTTCCTATCAGCAGAAGGAAACATCCTAGGGGTTGCACATCATCAGGAGCAATGGGAGAGTCCATTGAGTGATAGGTGTGGTAAGACAGATAGAGATAGTGCTAAAGGTAATCCTGCCTCTGATATAGTGCAGCTGTGTTAATTACCAAAGAGTGGGAACAGCCTTGTACTCACAGCTGGGTGTGATAAAAGAGTGAGTTAGTTAGTAGAGAGTCAGTTGGAGTCTGCTGGCTGTGCTGTGAGGAGGAAGGGACAGGAGGTTGTGTGAGGGGCAGATAAGGTAAGGCACTGTACAAGGGACAGACAGGGTTATGTGGCTCTACTAGGGATGGGAAGCAGCGAGCTGGAACTGCAGAAGGAAGAGCCAGAGCTGTGTGGAGCTGCCTGTAGGATTGCTACATGGAAGAGGTATGAAGGGCTTCTCTATAACATAGTGCTGATACTTGAAGCCCTCTGAGGTTTTTAAATGAAGCAATCTGAGTGCAGTGGCTGTCTTGACTATGACAGATAGGGGAAGGATTACACAGCTTTTACACAGTCTTATAGCCTTTGGTTGCTGAAGGATGGGATTGGAAAGTTTCTCCTCACCTGCAGCCCAGGCCAGAAGTGTGAATTATCACAGCACTGCCTGCAAGGGCACTGCCTGCACACAGCAGGGAGCTGTGTGTTTGCTGGGCATTGCCAGTCTCTGATCAGCAGCTCTCTGGCATGAGTTATAAAGCAGTGCAGGAATTTTCCCATCACAGAACTTAATTTCTGTAAGGCACATCACATTGAGCACTCCATTTGGGAAAGTATTTATTGCAGACACTTTAGTTATTCTGGTTTCTTCATCTGAAGCCCAGTTTGTCCTGCTATGAATGAAGCTCTGGTAATACTTGTTCTAGATTGTTGTGTTTTTAAGTGTTGTCCTTTCTTTTATGGTATGTTGTACACTGTTAAAATCAACACTACTTTGAGTTTCTTTTGTGGAAAACATTTTTCCTCTCTTAACACACATTTTCAGGACATGCTGTATTTAAACAGATCTGTGCAAGTGAGCTACAGTAGGTGGTGGTCAACCTAATCCTGAGAAAAACTCAGAGGTAAATCTGCAGAGAAGTAAAATCTTAAAGTCAGCTCAGGATGCAGACAGAAAAAAGCTGGAGGGACTGATAATTTTGCCACCTTAACAGACATTCAGATAAGAGCTGTCAAAAGTGTAAACTAATTTTGAAAATCTTGGCTTCTTTTCTCAGTGTTTTTGAGATGGTATCTATGCAACCAATGCCATCCCACCCTAGGAATGCTTCAGAGGGAAAACAGAACAGTCAGTCCTGAGCAAACTAGCCAGATTTACAATGTTACAGATCTATGTTGGTCCACAGTTTTTGTTGTGTTTTGCCATTTTTGAATCAATAGCCCAGAATTCGAGTGCCCAAAAAAAGTAAGGCAAGTAGAGTGACTGCCTGGGCTATTTCAGTTGGAGCAATTGGCCCAGTGTCATGCAAACACTGAATGTTAGAGATAGTAAATCCATTTCTCCTAGGTAGCCTTTGTCTGCTTTAATTTCAAAATTATCCTTCCTTTTCTGAAACTCTTGGAAGTCCAGTGCCTCACAACCTCTGAATGAAATTCAGTGCTCAGACCAAAGTATTTTTACAAGCAGTGCGAAGTCATCTGAAGAGAAGTACTCCTTTTCATCAGGTAAGTTTGTGTTCTCTGAAACAAACAGAACATGACTCAGAAGTTAGTGTTTTAGCACATGTATCAGAAACTGAAGAAAGGTGGTGGGTATAACTAAATATAGTTGTTCCTGGTTGTTGAAGTATTAACTCAGCATCTTAAGCATTCCCCTAAAACAGATTACAAGGGCCTGTAGGGGTAAGGCAAGAGGGAATGACTTTAAACTAAAAGAGGGCAAGTTTAGAGTAGATATTAGGAATAAATTCTTTATTGTGAGGGTGGTGAGGTACGTGGACACAATGCCCAGAGACGTTTTGGACATCCTATCCCTGGAAGAACTCAAGGCCAAGCTGGATGGAGCTTTGAGTAACCCAGTCTAGTGGAAGGTGCCCCTGCTCACCACAGGGCCTTTGGACTAGATGAGCTCTAAAAGGTCTCTTCCAACTCAAACTATTCTATGGTTCTGTGAAATGACATAAACACTCATGGAGTAATTGACTGATAAGAAATCTTCCTCGCAAGAGATCAATCTTACATAAAAAATCATGGGCGCTGAGTCAACAAACTGAGGCACATTGTGATTACAAAGAATTTTTTTTCCAGTAGCTTGAAATCTTTCTATAGAATGTGTTGGTGGTAGCAGTCGTGATTGTAGATACCAACAGCAAAATGGTGCTCTGTTTCAAAACCACAGTTTTGAAATCAGAACTCATGGCTGTATTTCTGAAGGATTTCTTTTAGTCAAAAATATTTTTATAAGAAATAGTTGAATTTGCCCAGGTGAAATGGCTTCAATTTCTGTTCGTCTCTCCCTGTTTAAGAAGCCACAGATACTCACAGGCATTAAACTTGCCTTTTTTGGTTCGCCTGATTGAAGATCAGGAGCAATGCGCAACTCAGTCTGGAAAAATCTTGAACTACATCTGTCTGCTTTATTTTTGTGTATCCACATATCTAAGAACTGTCATTCAGTGAGTAATATCAGCCTAGTGTTAAAATAATTTTTAGGATGATTCATAATGGATTGCTTTTGTATTTATTTGACATGTGAGAAGTGTATTCTTTCTCCTTCATGTGAAAGTAGATGTTTTTTAATATTGTTAAATGCTAAATTGTTAAATCACACCCCCCAATATCTTATACCATATGTGATTTTTTTTATACTCCCCAAATGCCTTGAACTAGAGGCTTATTTTCACTCACTTCATGGTTTTATCCTTTGAAGTTCAGTCATAGCTATTTGATTTGGAAAAGGTTGGCACTAACAGGGTTGATCTTCACAAAAATAAGTGAAAATAGAGCAAGAGAGGAATTCTCTCATCACCTTGTCTTTTGTTATTTACTGACAGCAGAGGCATTTTAAGTCATGTACAAACACAGCCCTGTATACACACCCTGCTTTGCTGAGCATGGTAATGGGATAAACAGTAGTGGAATGCAGCACAAACCTATTTCACATAGATTTAAACTGAATATTTTGTCATCAATATTTCACTGGAAGAGTGATATATATTATTTCTTCAGTTCTCCTTGAATAAGTCCTTAAATATTTGCCCCAAATACCTGCTATTCTCCTTCAGATTCAAACCCTTGGGAGCCATGAATCTCAAGAGCTGTGTTACTAATTGTTTTCCAGATTTGTGGGCAGGTATCAGTGGGGAATATGAACAAGTTAGATTTTACTGAGTTTTGGATTGCTTTTGATTCTGGGATGCAACAAAATGTTATTTACTGCAGTATTAGGCAAAGAAAAGGCAAAAGCTCTATTAGCTTTTCATGCTTTAAGAGGATGTGACACAGTCTTACCTTTGCTGGGAGAGGCAGGAGAAGATGGGTCTTGCTTTGGCAAGGAAGAATGTCTGCCCTGCAGCCATAGAAATATTTTTCCGTTTCTCTTCAACACCTGCTGAAGTGATTGATATTTGCCTGAAGGACTTGCAGTTATTTGTAGCACGTTTGTTTAACTGCACCAGGATACTTTTCCAGGAGGTGGAATATTCTTCCCCCAGCAGTACCTCAACTAAACATGCAGGAGAAGATTGTTATATAGGAGAGAAGCATGGACAGGAAAGTTCCTACCTCAGACTGATAATGAACTGTTCTCAAGTTTATGGAATATCAACTCCTAAGATGTTTCTACCCTGACTGAATGCCTAAAATAGTATTAAACTAACTCTGTTTAGTTATCATTGAATAATAATTATACTGCATCAGATGTCAGTCAGTCAGTAGAGAATTAGTTTTTTACTTTTTTTGGTTAAACTAGCATCCCAAGTATGATAAATTCAGTCACTTCAAAGAGAAGGGACATCATGGCTACCCTGGGGATGCACAACCTCTGCGACATATAAACCAGGTAGTCCAAGAAGTCATCCGGTTTTGAGACTACATAACTTTGAGTGGAACTGCATGTGCACAGCCAGACTGCCTCACAGTCACAGTGAGACCAGTTGCCTGCTCCATGCTCACCCTTTCCTAAATGCCTGCTTCAGCCTGTCTGAGCACTATCCATAAGATAACTCTGGGAGAGACATGATAATTCTAGGAGAGAAGCCTGTATGCTTTAGGTCTGCTTTCATAACAAATTTTCAATGATTTTTTTTTAATCAAACATTCATGAATTTTTATCTTTTAAGAATCTATGACAGACCCAGATGTAATTTAAAAATATACTTAACTGCTCAGCACAGAGAAGTAGAAGTCAGATTGTTTTTATTGAAAGAGATAGAACATTGTAAAAGATAAGGATTTTATTTACTCTTGTAATCAATTTTTCATTCTTCCTCAAATTCCACAGACAAGGGTTGTGCCACATGACTTGGCACACTCAGACACAGAGGAAGCAATGCTGGTCCCAGTGATTCTGTGGTTGCTTCAAAGCATGATTAATCAGGCTGTGCCTGGAGATGGTTACAGTCTGAAGGCCTTCAGGTTATTAAAATGAGATCAATAATTTTTAAGCAAGCAGTGTTTGAAAAATGGTTGAGCTGAACCTGAAATCAATTAGTATAAAATATTATACTGGGCATTTTAACACAAAAAGGGAGGGTCTGTTGATAAAACTTGTTTATCAAGAGTGAAATGGATTTTCAGGCTGAGCTCCACTGACTTCAAGACAGATACAACAAATTACTCAGTCTGTCTCTGAAGAGAAAAATCAGTTCCTTCAGTTTGTAATGTGTAAACATTTGATTAAAAATCCTAACTAGATATGCTAAAAAGATAAAATGACAACTTCAAGGGATCACATGGAATGCATTTAGATAGCTGTCATGTGTTTCAAACCTGAATAAACATCAGATATTAATCAAACATTAGCTTACCTTAATTTCACAGGTTAGAGATCACTCTCCTGAACAATTAAGCATCCATTTTCTGCCTCCCTGCCAATCTAATCATGGAACATGCAGCTTCCTCTAGATTTGAATCTTATAGAAATTATAACTCAGCAAATACAGTGTATGCTTTTGGTACATGTCTATAAACCTCTGTAGCCAACATAAGTGATCATATATTTGCTAGTTATTGAATCAAAATAAGCATGAGAGATTCTGTGGAAATAGTGTTGAGGAAGGTCCCAAATGCTAATGCTGTTTTTGTAGCATTTTGTGTATTTTCTAAATTCTAGATTTTTAGCTTTCCCTCTCCCCCCACTGAAAATCAGAATTATATCTAGCATCTATTTTCTAAATTCCTTCTTTCATATATGTTTATTGCATATTAGAATGTTCAAAGTTTGTTTTTAAATTAATTTGTGATATTTATGAGAGAAGTTATTTACTCTGTCTTGAAGCTCAATTTGAAGATACAACCTGAAGCAACTATCACAATTATTTGGAGAAAATTATGATGACTAAACCCAGTGTTTCTATTCAATGAGAATTCTGACATTTCAGATTCTTTTATTTCAAATTGAAATAATGGAAATTACTTTCTTGTAGTTAAAAATATTTAATAATTCTACAAATTTCTTCTACGAATATGAAAACTATGGCAAAGTTTTCATAGCACTCTTGCATATCTTCTCACTGCAGTGTAGTGGTCTGTTAGCACATTTAGGAATAGGTCTTACAATGTTATATTGCCATATTTGTAGAGAAACTAAAGGTACTTATTTCCTTTTCCAATTGACATGACAGATGTGTCTGTCTGAATCAAACTCCCAGGCTCTCTTGGATACTGCAGGCTCTCTGATATTCCAGTACAGTATTTTCTTCTAACTTTTTCTAAACAATCTTTGCTTAAATGTGACTCCTGCTATTACACCATCTCTTTCCTTTCTCTGAAGTCATTAATGTATAATGCTGTTTCACCATTCTTTTTTTCTCCTCCATCTTCCGTAAATGATGCATGTAATTCTATCATTCCAGCCACAGTCGCTAATCCTTCACAGGTATCTGTGTTAGCTAGTTTTGCATTCTGACACAATAGTTTTGGATACTCTGTTTAGTTTTACCAATCCAATATCTTCATGCTGGCCACCACAAGAGGCTAATTTTTAGCCTCCATGTATCAGTATTGGCATTTTCATTCCTCTGACCTTCTGATATTCCTTTCTCACTATATTATTATCATGCAGATTAAATGAACCTTTCCCAGCTTTGTTCCCTAGTTTAAAATGTAAACTTTTATCAGTCAAATTAGCCTTGATCCCTGTCCAGACCTCAAACTACTCCGTGTATGCGTGTGCGTATGATCCTCTTCCAAGAATGTTTCCCAATGCCAGACCAACCCTAAGCCTTCCTGCAGGTCATCTGTTGGTCTTCACTATCAAGTTGCACCTTCCTTCTAAATCTTTAAAAAACAAAAGAATTCAATTTAAAATGTTTTGATACTGTACTAATTACAATTAATCACATTTAACTGGGTTATAATTTTGGACATTTTTTCCATGTCTTCCTGCTAGCTGTCAATTGCTTCTGCAGTTGGAGCATTTTTTTCATATTCATTCATAAGTCTTGACCTACTGGAACAAAAGTGTGCAAGAGTCAAAATGACCATCACTTCTATGTGATGCTGATTAGCCAAAGTTAAAAAAAATTTTAATGTTCTAAGTAAATCACTACCACTTGACAGACACAGAAACAATAGTGCTGAGGGGCACTGGTTGGAACAAAGCAGATTCTGGAGATTGCTAACTGGAAAAGCAAGTTCAGGACTTCTACTGACAGAGGCCCCTTGTGTCAACTGGTATTGACAGAAAAGCTGATGAACTAAGTGCCTTTTCTTTGCCTCTGTCTTTAGAGCCAAAGCCAGCTCTTCAACTCCTGTTTGTACAGACACAACTGGGGAGGGAATTGGGCAGCCAGCAATAGAGGAGCAAGAGGTTAGAGAAGCTCTGTGTATTCAGATCCACTGGACTGGATGGGAATCATCCCAAGCTTTCTGGGGGACCTGGTGGGCCTGACTGTGAAGCCACCATCAATACTCATCCTTAAAAAAAGGCAATAAAGAAGATAGGAATCATAGGATCACAGGATGGTTTGGGTTGGAAGGGGTTGAGGATTGGAGGGTCGCCCTCTGGATGGGCCTGTAAGACACATCTCAGTCAATGGAAATATCAGGGAGTACATAATCAGCAGAGTCAGCCCAGGAAGGCAAACCATGTTTGACCTACTGCGTGCCTGCAGTGATGAAGTGTCTGGCCCTGTGGGCAAGGGCAGAGTAGTGGCTACAACATACCTTGGCTTGTATATGGCTTTTGACAACACCTTCCCCACCCTTCCCCTCTGGAAACAGCAGAAGTATGGACTGGACAAACCTGTGGACCACCTGTTTGGATGAACTGGAAGCTGTAAGGATAGCAGTTGCTAACTCTGTATTTGGTTGGTAATCAGCAAAGCAGCCTGGGCTCAATACTGGCACTTACATCCGGTGCCTTCATCAACAACCTGGCTGCAGTGCAGAGCTCATTCTGAGCAGGTAATGCTGAGGTTGGGGAACACTGCTGGTTCAACCCAGAAGGACCCAGAAAAGCTTAAGGATTTGACAGAGATGTTATGATTCTTATGAGAAGTATGAAGTTCTGCCCCTGGAACAGCTGTGATTGCCCCATATATGGGTACAGAGTGGGAAGTGGTTGGCAAGGTCACAGTCCTGTGGGTTACAGCACACACCAGGGTGCACAGGAACTCACGTCTCTTCTGGAAGGAGGCTCTCACTGGGGTGCATTAGAAGCATGGCCAGCAAGTCACAGGGACTTTGCTGATAATCTCTGCTGGGTGCTGGTGAAGCCATGCCTGAAATAGTTTTGGATTCCTCTAATCAAGACAGACAGGATAAAATTAGAGCGTGTTCAGTGGAGGGCTGATGAGAAAGTTGTTGAGGAGAGGCTGAAGGTGCTGGACTTAGCTGGTAGAAAGGAAGCTGTGAAGTAACAACATCAGTGTACAAGGGTTTGAAGGATTATTAAAAAAGTGTGAGAGCTGAACTCTTCTTATAACTGCCAGCTGGTCTAACAGAGCAATTGCCACCGTTTACAACTTGGGAGGTTGAGACTGAGCATCGGAAAACAAAATCAACGAGTAGCTGGGCACTAGGACAGGTTGTCCAGAGGAGTGGAGGAATCTCTGTCACTGAGGCTTTTTAAGACTCAGGCAAGGCCAAGATTGCCATAGTCTAGTGCTGACCTGGTCCAACAGCCTTCAGAGGTACCTTTCAAACCACATTTTGATGATCTTGCAGCAGCAGGTCTCAGGTCTTCACATCTTATTAATAAAGCCTATTATTAAAATCTATTTATTAACTTGTGTGGTTTTATGAGTGGTGGTAAAAGATTGTCACTTAGCCTGTTTGGAGAGAGAAGACTCAATATATGGGAAACACCTTGGTGAGTTGCCTAACTGGGACAACACCTCTCACCAACCTACGTCATGGAGTTAGAAATGTAGCAAGAGACTTCTGCTCCATATCCCCTTGCACTGGTACCTGTTTGCCTTTCCAACTTTAGTTGATTTAGGCCTCTACCACATTAAAATAGGAATATAAACTCAGCTGCTCTTTCCAGCATGTCTGAAACAAATAGTACTTGGGCTTTTTTGTTCTGTAGAAAATGATTTTATATAAATAGACATAATCCTGTAGTGAACTATAATTGATTCCATAAGACCTCTGCCCAGTAGATTCCCACACTGCTCACACCACCAAGACAATTTGCTTTTACTTGTTTTTTTTGGGGAACAGTAACCTCCTTGTCTTCTGTTTAGAATTTTTACCCCCTACTCACAGAGGGTAGTATAGATCCATATATGCCATACATCTAAATGCTTTCTTGTATTGTGAATTTGATCTTGGGTCCAGAATTCAAAGATTCAGTGGAGAAATGGTGGGACATGATGTATCTAAATGAGAGGAGCAGAGCAGCCATACTTGGAGGAATTAAAATCAGACTATATCTGATGGAATACACCTAACCCAAATGGAAGATAAAAAAATGTAACTTTACAGAAGTTTTACAGAGCTGCATTTAGATATTTGTCATACATGTCAAAACTTGAGTTACCATATTAATCAAACAGTAACTTACCTTAATTGCAAAGGTTAAAGTTCACTGTCATATACAACTAAGGATGAGTTTTTTTCCTCCCTGCAAATCCTGAAATTCATGGAATGTGCTGCTTCTTGTAGATTTGAATTATTTAAGTTATAACAGCATAGAGCTGACTGATATCACTGTGAGGTCACCCTTACTAATCTCTGAAAGGTGCCAGTCATCATGGGAGGTTCTTAGGGACTGGAAAAAAAAAGCAAATGTCACTGCTTTCTTCAAGAAGGGCAAAAAGGAGAATTGAAGAACCTACAGGGCAGCCAGCCTCACCTCAGACTCTGGGAAAGTAATGTTGTGAATGATTTCCAAACATATGAAGGAGAACAAGGTGTTAAAGAGTAGTGAGGATTGATTTCCAAAGTGGAGATTTTGCCTCCCTATGATGAGATTGTATGAGTTACCTGGTGGAGGAAGGGAGAACAGTGGGTGTTATCTATGTTGGCTTTCAATGCTGTCTCTCATAACATCTTTGTAGAGAAACTGATAAAATATGTACAAAATCAATGGACAGTGGGATAGATTGAAAACTGACTGAACTGCTGGATTCAAAGTGTTGTGATCAGAGGCATGAGCTCAAGATCGAGGTCGGTCATTTGTGGTGTAAGCCTGGAGTTAATACTGCATAACATCTTCATTAATGGCCTGTACAATGCACCCTTTGCAGATGACACAAAACTGGGAGGAGTAGGTGATACATCTGATGAATGTGCTGCCATTTAAAGGGACTCTGACTGGAGAAATGAGTCAACAAAATCCTTGTAAAGTTCAAGAAAGTAAAATGTCAAGTCCCACACCTGGGGAAAAGAAGTGAAGTACCTGAGGATGGACTGAAACACTGTGTCTGATCTCCTTTTTTCTTTTGTTCAAGTCCAAGCAGTAGAAATCTCCCTTTACCTGCCCTTGTTTCAAGCAGTACCTGATGCAGTAGTTCAGTAAAAGCTGATGCTGTTCGAACCATTGGTGACTGCTGGTCCCATTCACTTGTCTGTGACAGTGGGTACTTGGCCAGGGAAGGGTTCTTCAACTTCTGACATTCAGAAGATTGAGCTGAAGGCTCTTTTGCCTTACATATTGCAGATAGATGACTATGACTTCAGGGGTTCCTGACACTAGGGCAGTGCCAAATAAATAGGGTTTTGGATTAGATCACAGAATAGTTTGAATTAGAAGGGAACTTTAGGATAATTTATTTCAACTCCCCCCC
>VWZU01019327.1:1485886-1503074 GCA_013397095.1 Sterrhoptilus dennistouni | reverse complement strand
CCCCCCCCCCCCCCCCCCTTACAATAGGCAAAGACATCCTCAGCTAGACCAGCTTGTTCAGAGCCCTGTCCAACTAGATCTGGAATGTTCCCAGGGATGAAGTATCCAACACCTCTCTGGGTGAACTGTTCCAGTGCTTCACCACCCACATTGTAAATAACTTCTGCTTTATAGCTATTTTTAATTATTTTAGTTTAGAACCATTATCCCTTGTCCTATCACAACAGGCCCTGCTAAAAGTTCATCTCTATCTTTCTTTTAAGCCCCTTCTAATACTAGAAGGCTGTCAGAAAGTGTCCTCAGAGCCTTCTCTTATCCAGGCTGAACAGGAACAGGCTGAACTCTCTCAACCTTTATTCATAAGGAGAGGTACTTCAGCCCTGGGATTGTAGTTGTGGCCCTCCCATGGACCAACAGATCCATGTCTTTCCTGTGCTGAGGACCCCAAAGCTGGATGCAGCACTCCAGGTGGGCTCCCACCAGAGCAAAGTAGAGGGGAAAAATTCTCTCCCTCACTGTTCTGCCCACATTGCTTTTGGATTCAGCTCAGGACACGGTTGTTTTTCTAAGGTGCAAGTTGCACACTGCCCATTTGCATCCAGCTTTCCATCCACAAGTATCCCCAAATCTTCTCAGCAGGACTATTCTCAATCTGTTCATCCCCCAGCCTCTGTAGATACTGGGGGTTGCTTCAGCCCAGGTGCAGCCCTTTGCATTTGATCTTGTTAAACCTCATGAGATTCCCATGGGCCACTCCTTGAACTTGTCCAGGTCCCTCTGGATGGCATCCCATCCTTCAGGTGTGGCAACCACACCACTCAGCTTGGTGCCATCTGCAAACTCACTGAGGGTGCACTTGACCCTGCCATGCCATCAATGTAGACATTAAACAGCGCTGTTTAATGTTTACTGTTAAACAGTATGGACTCCGAGGGACAGCCCTTGACACTGTTCTTTATCTGAACACTGCCCTCTAGATGTGACCATCCAACCAATTTCTCATCCACCAAACAGTCCACCCACCAAATGCAGATAGACACAGAAAAGGAGTTTAAAAAGGGGCTGGGACAGACAGAGGCTCAGAATAACAACCATTAAATTATTCCAGTGGTTGCACTTATTTCCTCAGAAAGCACCTCCCTAGAAGAAAGGCTGAAAGCTAATTAAATAAAAGGATGAACAAGTGATCCTACAGAATAAGTACTCAGACTGATTATAGGCTTAAGAAAAATACTTTGCTTAAACATGAACTTAAAAATAACTCCAGAACCTCACAGCTCAAGCAAGTGCACCTTTGAAAGTCCTCCTGGTATGAGAAATCTGTCCTACCCTTTATACCAGAATTTACTCTTCTGAGCTGGGATTCAGTAGATATAAATCACACCTTTGAAGATTAGCTCTAAGATTTCCAAACACTTTCAGATCTATCTATCTATCGATCTGTCTGTGGTTATGATATTAATATATTAATTACTTTAGTCTGTGGTGCAGTTTTCAGTAGAGTTACAGCACTGAAGATAAAAGCTAGTTTAAAAAGAAACTAAAAAAACCTTTTTCGTGCAATACTTTCAAATTGTATTTTTCCATTTCTGCTCAGTCAATTGCTCAGTTACCTTCTTTAACAGGGAGGTGAGTCAGGACTTCTCAGATGCTTGGAGTCAAGTTTTAATCTTGTGATTCAGATCAAGTGCTGCAACAGCTCAGCAGTGGACAAAAAAAATCATACCAGATGCCTGGTTCAGACTGCAGTGAAGAACACTGTTAGGCTGACACTGCATCCAGAGCACTGTGTCCATTTTGGGGCTCCCCAACATAAGAAAAATGAGCAGCAGATGACTAACAAGATTCCTGAAGGAACTGGTGCACATGATACTGGAGAGAGATTCATACATCTGGACTTGCTCAGCTTGGAGAAGAGAATGATGAGGGGAAATCTCACTATTTTCTGCAACTATGCAATTGAGGTGGAGGGGAAGAGAGAGCCAGACTCTTCTTGGCTGCACATCTTGGGGGAACAAGAGGCAGCGGACACAACTCAGGGCAAAGGACATTCCAATGAGATGCAAGGAAGTTATTTGTTTTCAAACTCTGGAATAGATTTCTCAGAGAGGCTGTAGAACCTCCAACCTTGAAAATACTAAGAAGGCAACATCACAAAGCCATGAGCAACCTGCTCTAACTGGACCTGCTTTACCCAGAACATTGGACTTGCAGCCCCCAGGGGTCCCTTCCAACTTCTGCAATTCTGTGAGTCAAAAAGCTGCCTGAGGCCGGGATCTCCTCAAAGTCTCCAGAGGCTACACCAGCTCACAGCAGTATCTGTACCTCCACTGCTCTTTTCACCTCCCAGTGCATTTTTCCTTCAGCTTGGCTGGCAAATGGAACAGTGAAGTGACCCAGATTAAAAAGAGGTTTGCGAAAAAAAAAAACAACAGAGAAAGTTTTCTTAAGTAACTAAACAACTAAACTGTCCTGAGATGGTTCAGGCTGTGCTGCTTGTACACACTGTGGCAGAGGTTCAAAACGAGTATTGACCAGGGAAGGACCTAAAGATCATTTATCCAAAAATAATGTCTTGCCAGTGATCACTGTTAAAATTTTTACTATTTCTGAAATTCTCCTGTTTTAATAAATGTTAGTTTCATCTTTTTCTCTGCCATTTATACCAATGCAACATTATTCTGCTAACATAACCACAGAGAAACAGAGCAACACAAATACTGACTTCCTAATATGGTCAGTACCAACTCTATACTAATAAACATAAAACTAACTTCAGTATCATTAAAGGACTAATTTTACAGAAGAATTACAGTGGGGAAATTTGTTGCAAAGATTCCTAGGCTATTGCTAATTCAGCTTAGCCCAAGAGAGAAAAAGGTTTCTGCAGCTTCTGATTTCTTCATATTGAATAATAAATAGTACAATATATTAATATCTGCTGAAGAGATCATTTGGATGTAGTATTTCAGCTGTGCTATGTGCATTTATTATTGTTACAGTGAAAAATATTAAAAAAAATATGTAAACAGGCAGGACTCCCAAATCTGAATTTGATTGACAGATCTCCATTGGATCTCATTTTCTCCTCACATACTGTGTTCTTCAGCTTGTTCTGAGGATCAGTGATAACTCCCAAATTATCCTGAAAGTTTAGATTTCTCAGAATTCTTGTCTGGGGAATGTTCAGTGGTTTACAGCTTACTCTCTTTAGGCATGCACACATCAAAACAAATCCCCAAAACCTGTTCAAGAGTAAGTAACAGCTTGAAAACCATTAATAAGGAAGGCTTGGGTAATAAAGAAGGAAACTATTAGGTGTCATACTCTCCTTCCTTCCCCGTTATTTTTGTAATTGATTTAGATGTCAATCTACACAAGTAATTAGGAACACTCATGCTGTCTTCTCAATATAAAATTATTGGCTACTTGGCACTCAAGCTGTTTCCTCTAAATGCTCCCCCATGTTCTAGACTAGACACACATCTTCAGTGTTTTTTGATTCCCCAACATCTGCTTATGTAACTATTGATAGGTTAACCTAAACTGCTTGTAAACACACACAATCAGCTAATGAGTATATTATGTTCTTATGTTGTAACCATACATTATTTTCTGTATTATCCTATACTAAATATTACAGTTAACCTAGACTTCTGTAGTCCTAACCAGCAGCTTTACATCAGTTCCATTTTAAACCTTTCGTGAAGCCTGAGATCACCCTTTCTACATTTCTGGACAAAGCATACACCTGGCAATACAACAGCATCAATTCAGACTGGGGAGAGGATGGGAGTTGTTGAGGATTAAAGCATAATTTAATACAAAAAACATGAGCTAATACTGTCTTTTTCTACTTTTCAGCAACTGTTTCACTAGTCAGTTCCAGGATAACAATACACCAGTAACAGTATTTGTTCCACTTACAGGTGGTACACTCACACTTTTAATGAAACAGTCCCTAGGCTGTTGCACACTTCCAACACCTTTGTGAAATTGGTGCCCTGTTTTGGGAAGAGGTTTCTGCTCACTCACCCATGCTCTAGTTAACAGCAGCAATCCAGACACATTACTAGGCTGAAGTTGTATAAGGTGCTATTAAAGGAGAGGCAGCTGACTACCACAGTGAGATCCAGGAGCCCATTCCTTCTGACCCAGTCACTCAAGAGGAATACAGTAAGACTGGCCAACACACCAATGGGTCTTAGGACATCTTTTAAGATGCTTTCAACTAAGAGGGCTGCTGGAATCAGATCTGAAGAGCCATCTCTGTATTCCATCACACAGTTACTTAGCACTGGCTACTTCTGCCATTTTCAGCAAAGCTAATGATCTAGCTGCCTATTGTCACTTGTTCAGAGCTGCCGCAAGACTCCCTCTGGTCAGCCACCTGCTGCAACAGCTCATTATTAACATCCCAATGTATTCCAGAGCAACCTGGCAAGGCAAGTTAGGATAGTTCAGTGGGTAAAAAGGCAGCAAGGTCTTCCACACCTTTTCAGGGTCTTGGGCTTCTTGACAAGTCTTCAAGACTACAGCTTTAATCACTGTAGTTTCTCTATACATGTTCATGAGCAGGGTTGATGCTGTTGTACACCACAATGACACAAGACTCTGAATTCAGAAGGCTGAAAATGACTCCTTTATTTTTGGGATGTGTCTCCCTTTTTACACTATCCTACACAGACCAATTTGATTGGTGACAAGAAGACAAACCTCTTCAATCACATTGGTCAGACCTGAGGGATATCAAGAAGTCCCTCCAAGGGAAAGAATGTAAACATAGATACAATTACAAAACCACTTCTCTTGTTTACAGAAAATTCCCTGCGAAAAAAATTTCAGGAAACCAAAACACATCAGGCACAAACCAGGGCTACACAGAGTGGATCTTTCTAGTGGGTTAGGCAGCAAAAGACTAAAATTGTTCTCAGAAACCTTGTTAACGCCCCTTTCTCCACCTTCCACCACTGTCTACTATAGTTAGTTTCAATGTCTTGTAAGCCAGAAGATGTTTCCTCAAGCCCTGTGCAGCACTTGGCTTTCCTTTCCAAGCACAGAGGCTGAACACAGTCCCCAGAGTGTCCTGTCATTGCCTTAAAGGACTGTCACAAGGCTGAATCCTCCCTAACAGCCAGCACCACTGATAGTGGAACATATATAAGCTACACAGTTCTGGGTGTCCCATGGGGATCTTTCAGTATTTCTGCTGCTCTTTGCTATATTTACTCCAGCAATATTTACTGTATTTATGGCTGGCAACAGCTGTATCCATTGTGTGCTGCTGCCAGAGCCAGAGGTGCACCTAAGCCCATACTAACATACTTCAATCAGCTGCTTCTTTAGGAAGAAGGTGACCTACTTTAAAAAGCCTAAAAAATCTCAAGTATTTCCATAACTGGCAATACTTATTGCAGACATGGGCACCTCACAGTCCCTGAAAGCCAGAACTAGAAACTTCCTATCGAAATGCTGAGGTGCCCTGCTTGCTTCTGTATGTCAAGGTCTGTTTGGTTATTTGTCTGCTCCCTCTAGAGGCCAAGCACACAAAGGCATTTAGCTGATCATCTTCCTCAACAGGGAATAAAATTCATCAATTTAACCATAATGAAGAGTAGGGCTGATTAAGATGCTGGAGACCACAGAACAGATTCCTACACCATCACAGCCTAGACACACAATGACAAGCCACCCACTTTTGCAAGAGGGAAAAAAGAGTGCCTACAAAAGACAGTGAGAGGGCTAGAGGGCTTCAAAAGAGAATTTACTGCTAAGTAATTGATGCAGTAAGAGGCTCCAAGTCTCTGTCAGCTTCTGCTGAAGCTTTCCTTCCTTGAGCTGGCAGCCTGGATATAAATAAAACTGCTCTTAAAGTGTCCTCTCTACACAGAAAAAACATGAAGAACAGTTCATAAATCAGAAAACAGCGCATTTTTTCGAAGTATTTTTTGTCCCACTAAACTAGCTGGAATTACTAAATGAAGGGACTCAGTTTTCACTTTGCCTCTATTTGGTTGTGGTTGCATTTTATAATCACAATGTTGAGCCCTGGCATTCAATCTGATGGGCAAGCTAGCACAGGCTATAACCTGAATTAATCAATGGGAACTCTGACTCTTCCTTGCTGTGATTAAAAATGTAACGAAGCCAAGGCATCCTCCCTTACTTCTCTCTCCTCCAAAAGGAAGGAGCTGAAAAGTAAATTCTGAAGACTCATTTTCGCAACAAAATGAGAAAGCATTGCCAACAGCTACCTACAGAAAGGACAAATAAAGCTGCATTTACACTACAACAAAATTATTTCAGATAGTACTTCCCTCTTTCCACATCATCACCAAAAAGCTACACTTAATTTTAAGTCTTCCATGAAGCAATCAACCTGCCCATAGGATAGCACAGTGTCCACAGATGAAAAGCTAGGTTTGAGTCCTCCAGGGAACATAGGATAACTCAAGTTCTCTGACATTCATATCCAATAACAGCAAATAATTATAGATTAGACTGGAGCTTGCTCAACTGCAGGAACAGTTGACACCCCAACTCACCTGAGAGCAGGACTTACCTTATGGCCAGAGGGTCTCAGGGAGCAGCAGTCCCAGCATCATTTCACACACAGAGATGCCACCAGTCCTACCAGTTTTTCATGAAGAACCTGGTGGGAGTGTGGCTGGATACCACAAACAGCAACCTGCCAGCCTTGGTCATCAGCTCACTGACATTCATGGACATCACCCAGAGGACAGAGCAACCCCTGTGCCAGCCTAACCTCTGCAGGTTCTAGCTGTGCACTGATTTACATGTGTGTGTGTGTATGATACGATCCCATATATGTGAGACTTATGGCATGTATCTGTATGGCACTAGCACACAGTACCTCAAACGTGCATGCTGGCACATGCAGAGCACAGCCATGACAAAACCTATCAGCAGTAACAAATAAATGACACAGAACTCAGCAGTCATGGGTTACCAGCTCCTCCTCTTGAGAAGGGAGGAGAACAGAAACAACAAGAGGTTGTTACTCATACACTTTTTTTTTCAGTTGCTGTGTCTGGACTCTATTTAAGAATTAAGGTGGAAAAGTGTTAGGGCTGTCCAAGCAAATGCACAGTTGCCCCTATTGAAGGTGAAGAGGCAAGATTTGGAACAGTGGACAAATTTTTTTTTTTCAAAATGTTAATCACAGAGAAAACCTCAAAGTGGGAAACAGAGAAGACCAAGTTTGTATTTTAGCTGTGGGAGATTAACTCTTGTATCCCTGCTTTCAGTATTGCCCTCTAGGGAAAAAGCCAGCAGCAATTCTCACAGTTACACTAGAATAATTAAAAATTTATCTAGGAAATACTTTTACAGATGGAGCACCTTTCATAGCTTTAGAGTCAGCAACCTTGCAATCCTCTAGCTGGCAGCTGCTGTTCTACCACTGTTCTCTAAATGGAGACATGGGAAAGACAGCTTCTTGTGCAAGCTGTTTTTCCAGCCCCAAAGAAAAAGGAGGCAAAAGGGATGATATCAAAGCTGCCTAGATTGGACTGTGAAGGGAGCATTAGCAGAGGACAAAGAAACAAGGTGACCAAAGGTACTCAAATACAGCACAACTTATGAGTAGAAACCTAAGGGTGTTAAGCTGGTGTACTAGTAAGAAATTAATAGTTAACTAAAAAATTTCTTTAAAATCTGCAGCTTAGGTTGACCCAGACATGAACCTGGGAGCAATGATGACTGGAAGGAACTCCAGGGCAAATGACAACCTATTCTGACAGGAACAGTTCTATCTTTGACCCACAGCTGAAGTCTGTGTTATACTGAGAACTGCAGGCTCCCTAGAGCAGCAGTGTGTATTTCCCCTTAGCCCTGACCATGCATTTTTACATTTCACATACAGAAGATCAGTTTTGGCAAGTATAGTTTCCATAATATCTGAATCTCCAGTACCTATTTCCTGCAATTTAAACACTGACCTTCCTGCTAGTACAACTGAAAGGACAGACACCTTCTGCACTTGGATCTCAAGAACTTCGAGAGCTTTTAAGCATTTTCGGAGCTGCTTATGGCCTGCTGAATACAAAGAGGAAACCAATGAGCTTAGGAGTGGTTTATAAGCCTTATTCTGAAACATTACACCATTTATGTTCCTTCACAATTGAACCTTACAGACATAAAAAGACAGTAAATTGATACATTTATGATCAGTTGAATAAGAATGCTGTACTGGTAGTATCTTTTACTCAATATTTAACAAGTTTTTACAACAAATAGTAAAAACCATGAAATATTTGGCAAAATTACTTAATACTAAGAAAATGTTATTTCTAGAGCAGGGTACCTTGCCTGATGTAAGGAAAATAGACACTACAATGAAAAAAAAGTAAAAGAGAAGACATTTTTACAAAAGCTCTGGATGTTTAAATCTTCTTTAAAAAACATGTAAAGCAAAGAGGCCACTCTGTATTTAAAGCCATTTTGTTTTTATCTATTGGGGTAGTCACTTTACATCATACCAAAAAGACTGTAGAAGGAATACAAGTGTCAAGAATCAGATCTTTATGGCACAAAAGGAATTTTTCCATTAACCTGCTTTCAGAGTTGTTAAATACATTATTAAAGACATAGACACTAAGGCTACCACAAAATAATATTTGCATGATGATGTTAGTCTTTATTCAGTTTCTCAACTGACTCCTCCAGTCTGAAGATGGACAAGAATCTTTCCAGTAGTCTGTTTCATTGATTTTTTCTGGATGAAAAGATTCTTTCTACTTTTGACACAAACTTATTTTCTTATTTATATTGTTACTCAAAGTTCACATAAGCTTTTATGTTGCACCTTACAATGTATGGAATTTCAGATTAAAATAAAACTCTACTCTTAACATAACCTTTTATATAATGTAAAAATATTCTACATGTTTAACATATCAAGAATGTTAAGCATTTACTTTGGGGAAAACCTATTTTATGCATTTTTTAGTACAAACCCAACTGTGAAGGCTTTGCATTTGTGTCTCCCTGTTCAGTCGGGTGCCACCCAGTGCTCACCGTCTGCAGCTGCAGCTCGGCCACTGCACCAACTGCAGTTTCCAAAAAATTGCAAATTTGAGATGCTGCTCACTTTTCATCTTCACTCCTCTCCCACCCCTCCCTCCACCATGGAAAATTTACATCTTTGAAATAATGAGTGTTTTTAATTATCAAAATCAGTATAAAAATAGCAGCATGCTACTAAAGGCGAAAAGCAGATTCATCATGCATTGTGAGTTTAAATACAGATTTCTGCCTTCCTCTTATATTATCAAAATCTTTTTTAAAGTTAACATCAAGGCTAGGGGTATAAGGACAGACACTGCATAGTATGATTTGATACTAATCAAATACTGAACTGGGTTTTTTGCCTTTAATCAAAATCCATTATAATTACAGGGTAAACAATTTTTATTTCAAAATACAAGTTTAAGCGGAATTGTAGTGATGAAAGCAGAAGAGGGAAAAATGCAGTCTTTTACAACCCATGTCACTGTATCTCACTTACATCCAGAGATAAAAGCTCTAATTGGTGAAGAGACAAAGTATTTGTGGCATGTCATTGAACCTTTGTGATAATCCAGCATTATCCATTTCTAAAGAAATATAAATACTTTAAAACAAACATTGAAAATAAATCCTTTTGATGTAACAAACTACACTCTTTACTGAGAATTTTCAGTCTTCTTAAAAGTAAGGGACTTCACCCAAAAAATAATTGAAGTATCAATGTAGAATAATCCTTGGAGGAAGAGTTGGAATGTAAACCTCTGTTCCAATTTAGATCTGAAAAGCAAAAATACCACACCATGTATTTCATCTTTTTTATAGTTATTTTTATAGTTCAACTTGAGAACTTAGCACTGTCGGGGTTTTGCCTCAGCTCATATCCTGTTTTCTTAAGATGTGAACTATTACTCCCTGCTTTTGTCTCCACCAGCCCTATGACAATGGTCATGCAGGAGAGCAATTCTGCATAACCACAGTATCTGCAATACAGTTATACATCACTAGAACAGCTATAAATTAGCCCATGATTTTCAAAAGCGAAAATAAAAGCAAATTTGAGAGTCACTTCCCTAAGCAGTGACTTTCTAATCATTCTTCTGATAAAAAAAAAAAAAAAACAAAAAACAAAGGAAAGGCTCCACCAAGTTCCTCCTGTTAACAATGACCTTGGAAGCTGCACTTCTTTCCAGATATACGATGGTGATCCTCAGAGAGGTTACTCACATCTTTTCATCTTTTACCTTCTTAAAGCATGATATTAATGTTTTATTGAAGAGCTGACAAAAGCTTAAAAACAATCATAGCTGCTCACTTAACCCCACAAACAGATCCATTAGTTTGCAAATCTGCTACTCATCTCTTTGATGTCTTTCAATAGCCTCATTATTAAAAGCACGCAGTACTAGTTTTTCAAGCTTCAATGAGCTAAATCTTCAGTCAGCTCAACCACTGACAGGCCCAAAGTGAAATTTTCAAAAATCTGAAGACAAATTCCTCAGCATTTTGACATTTTAAAAACAGTTGATCTAATGAATCCTACACTGAGAACCTCAAAAGAGTCAGAATAATGTAGGCATTTTAAAAGAATTAGTCATATTATCAACTCATAGAGAGAAGACTAAAAAGATGAAGAATTAAAGCGTAATAGTATTCTTAGAACAGTCTATCCAATTAAGTTAACTCACTGGCTCAGTAAGTTACTACTTATCCTCTCAGCCAGCTAACCCTGCACACATTTGTCTCTCAGCTGTAAATTAAAGTGCATCAACTTAGAAAACATTGCACAGCAGATTCTAGTTCTGCAATTTATTATAAAATTTGAGTCGTAACAATTTTACTACAGTAATCTCATAGTGTGCATGACCAATTACTATAGTTTAGTGGTAAGCAGTCACACAAGTGACTGTGACAGTCAAGATTATACTTAACTTTAGAAAAACTGCTAAGATGCAGCTTTCTGCAGTTTTTATGTAAACAAAAATGGAGACTTAAACCCCTTGTTTTCTAAAAACCCTCTATTTTTGCAGTTCGGGTGGGACAGTGAGGCTGTTAAACCTACAGAGGAATTGGGGGGGGGTCAAACCACTGATTTTCTTTCAGGCACCTTCAGACTGCTCTGCAGGTGTGTTTTAGCAGTGTGACACCAAGTGTACCACGTGTTTAGAGGCCAGCTGGGGAATGACTGTAGGGCAGGAGAGAGGACAGAAAGCTGGCACATGCCTGCACCACACCACTTCCTCAGGCAGTCCCTGAGGAGCAAAGCTATCCTGAACATCTGTGTATTCCTTACTGTAAAACTAGCAACAGCTTGTTGCCAAAGATGAGGGCTTCAAGAATACAACAAAAATACACATTTACTACTTACATCATCAATATCTTCATCATCATCTCCAATATCATCAAATTGGATTTCATCATCATCTCCAGGACCAAATGTGTCTGTTTCATTGATTTTAGCTATGAAGGAATTTAGAGAAGTTAAGGAGTGCACTCACACTGCACCAAGACAGACTGAGTATTCTTGTCCAACATGAACTTCCAATTTGAACTGAAAGGATTCTTACCATGTTCTGGAAGCTCCCCATATGCTTTCAGGCTTCTGGCTTCATCTGCATTGTATTTTAGAATAACATCAGCCTTGTTATCCTAAAGAAGAATTTATTAGAATGTATTAGTCATCTATGAAGGAAAAATAAAACTATTAACCTCAGAAGACTGCATTATTTACAACAACTATATTACTTCCAGTGGATTAACATTTCTAATATTTATAGAACATCTCATTCTTCCTTCCTCTCCAGTTCCTTTAAATGTGAAGTAAACACATTGGAGTATTTTAATTTCTTCTGAGTGATAACTTAATTATCTCCAATTACAATTAATTTACAGCTTCATGGAATGGTTTGGATTGGAAGGGACCTTAAAGATCATCAACTTCAAACCCCCTGCCATGGGCGGTGACACCTTCCACTAGACCAGGGTGCTCAATCTGGTGTTGAACACTGCCAGGGATGGAGCATCCACAACTTCCCTGGGCAACAAGACAAAGGAGAATTTCAGACAAATCCGAAGTGTTGAGAATTCAACAGCTTGACAAGTTCATTTTCATGCCTTTGAAATTAACCTTTCTTTGACAATACAAGTGTTTGATGGTCAATCAGGAATCACAGAATCATCGGGTTGGAAGAGCCCTTTCAGATCACTNCTTCCACTAGACCAGGGTGCTCAATCTGGTGTTGAACACTGCCAGGGATGGAGCATCCACAACTTCCCTGGGCAACAAGACAAAGGAGAATTTCAGACAAATCCGAAGTGTTGAGAATTCAACAGCTTGACAAGTTCATTTTCATGCCTTTGAAATTAACCTTTCTTTGACAATACAAGTGTTTGATGGTCAATCAGGAATCACAGAATCATCGGGTTGGAAGAGCCCTTTCAGATCACTGTCCAACCCAGCCCTAACACCTCAACTAAATCACGGCACCAAGCGCCACATCCAGTCTTTTTTTAAACCCATCCAGGGATGGGGACTCCACCACCTGCCCAGGCAGACCATTCCAGTACTTTATCACCCTTTCTGTACAAAACTTTTTCCTAATATCCAATCTATATTTCCCATAGCAAAGTCAAAACTGAAAAATACCTAGTTTTAAGTACTTTAATATATAAAGTGACTGACAGTATCTTAAATGTTTTCTAAACCTAATGGACATTTCAGAAGCAGAATCTTATCTTTAACAACTGATGACAACACTAACATTCATGAAAGGCATTCACCTAATGAAAACTTGACAACTCCTTCCATTACTATTTATATTACATAAAGTTATGCCACACTATTTTTGGAAATTTAAGTACAAACTAAATACTGATTAATTTGCCTCTTAAGCTAAAAGTCTAAACATCAAGGATCCAAAATTCTCATGACCAAAAATTTTAATTATCACAATAAAATGTTTGATACTTGACTCAATCTCCCTTTGTACCACAGGATGCAAGCAGCAAACAGCTACATTTGGAAAAAAAAAAGGTCAAGCTTGATGACAATAAGCACCTGCACTCAGAAAGTCTCAGGCTGCAATTTAGAAGAACAAGTCAAACCAGAATTTGTCCACTCATTACAATCCTCCTGTAGTACAAGGAAACTAAAAATCATGACTTAGCACAAGTAAATACAAATGCAAACTTAGACATGAATTTCTTCACAATACCTGCTGCAATTTAACAGTAAATAAAGTTACTTGTAAAATAGTCCTTATAGTGGTATATTATACTGAATTTTTACCTGGTAGTCTCTTAAACCAATCAATATAATATCAGATGTATTTATCCAGACCTGAAGGAGAAAACAGAAACTCAACTTCTGTTGTATAACACAGGAACCAAACAGCACATTTAGATTTACGGAGACAAAACATTTCACTACAGCCACCACCTTCATTTTCTAACCAGTATGCTAGAAATATCCAATTTAATGTTTTAACAGCAAATCCAAGGTCATAAATACTCATAGTTACATTATTTTTACATGTTATGGAGCTATTACAGGGTAATCAAAATTTTTTGAAGCACTTCTGGCCAACAGGGTGGTTATTAAACCTTAACATCTGAGAAAACAGAAAGAATGCATCAAGGCACCAGTCATGAACTCTGTGAACTGAGCTCCTTAAGTGCAAAAATTAAAGAAAAACCTGATGAAGTGGGTGATGGACAAGAACAGTGAAGAGCACAAGAAAATGAGCTGAGCTGTTTCTAGAAACAATATAAACCAGAAATCCGCAGAACAGGATATGCTATTAAGTGCACAGGGTGGTTCTATGTGGGTTCTATTCCACATCTGCTTGTTTTTTTGGAAATTGAACTAATTTCAGTTGGAATTTCCCTTCTTTTAAACATAAGGAATAGATAAGTGGTGCTTTTTGTAGCAAGAAATTAGTTCTGCAGCACTTAGTGTTTGTTTATGCACATTCTCCACTACCTTCAGCAGCTTCTTGCAGGCAGCTGTAGCACTGGTTACGCTGACCCCAAGACACGTGCATTCACTGCTGCCCAAAAAATGGAACAATCCAGAATGAAGACAGTGAATGTCTGTTTTCACTGGGAACAGAGTGAGGGCCCTCCTCCTTACCATACACCAGCAGAGGACAGGAAGATCTAACACCCGACAAGGGCCAGAGGGGACACCATCTGAAGATGGCGAAGTTTAGAATGCAAACACTTACACCTGACATCCCTGAAGGTACAAATCTTCAGAGATTACCTTTCAACGGAAATATTTTGGGAACTGATGAAGAGGGCAATGAAACAATGGCATTGGAGGTTTATTTCCTAAATAGTCACCAACTTCCCCATCTGCAATTAATGAGATTTTTATTATTTTATACAAGTATAATTTTCTAGAATATGAAGAGCTTGTACTTCATAAGCAGCCAAAAAAACCTTCCCCTGAAATACACACATTGAAAGGCAGCCCTTCAACTGTGAGCTTCACCCAAGAGCCAAAGACTGCCTATTCTTGTGCCAGCAATGGAAACAGAAGGGCAGACTAGTATACTATAAAAACACGTTGTTTAAAGTATTAAGTGCAGTAGAATTATTCATTTTTGTAACAAACTACATATGTAAATTTTTTCAATTATGTATCACACATAACATCACCGCTTCTTATTGCAATGCTTCAGAATTACCTTTTTTCTTAGCTTCCCTCTAATGTGACATAACCTCTTCACACCATCAAAACATAATGCCTCCAGTCTTCCATTGCCTAACATCTTGATCACCTGGGCATATTCTGAAAGAGATGGTAACATACAGAAACACAGAATCATTTAGGCTGGAAAAGATCTTTAGGATCAACAAGTACAACCATTAAGCCAGCAGGGTTAAGTCCACTGCTAAGCCGTGTCCCAAAGTGCCACAGAGAAAAACTTCCGAACAAATCCAGCTTCAAGACACAACCAATAACTTTTTCGCTGGAACCCAAATTTGCTGTAACATTTTATCAAACGTGAACCGCTGAGAGGCGCTTCAAGCACCCACAGAGGCTGCTGAATGTATCACAGTTTTGTATCACTGTTGATGTTAACATTTTCAAGCACTGCCCCTTCTTGGTAGCATCCACCCCTTTGTTGCCTCTGAAATGCTCACTACAGAAAATCAGAGCTATTGAGTCACGCTCAGAGTCTGCAAGTTTATGACAACATCCCAGCACCTGTCCTAAAGGAGAACATCTCAGTGCTGTCACTGAGGGAGGAGGAAGCTGCACACCCTGTATAACCACCCTGAGACTCTGACTCCCTCTTGCAGAGGCTCTGTGGACAACACTCCCTGTCCTTGAAAAGACATAACCTGGTGTTATCAGACACTGTCTGGAAGCAACCAGCAGACTTCAGCTGAAGTCTGTGAAGCACCTCTCCAACACCTACCCTCAATCTCTTCACCTTGTATTTCATCTTCTCCCTCACCAAGCTGCACAAATCACATACTGGAGAACTTCATACAAGTTAGATAGTCCAATGAACCACGAGACTGTTCATAACTGAGAATAATGTTTCATTAAATAGATTTTGCTTGGGAGATGTAAAGGACCTTAAGTTTCAGATGCACAAAAATATAAACTCCTTTTTCTGCTTACAGCCAACACAAAATACCAGAAATTTTTTCAGTGGCACTTCTTCTACAGTGATCTAAACCAGTACCTTTCCCATATTTCTAACAAACCAACTGATTAATTGGTTAGGAGGAAAGCACTTGCATTACGTGAGCAACCACCTCAGTGTGACCCACAAGACAGCGTGAGCTGAAAGGGAGGTGAGCTCACTGCCACCAAGGGCAGGGCAGATGGGAATCCCAGAAATCCCCTGGCTGAACCCTCTCGTGCCTTACTTCCCTTACAGCATCCCACCTACTGCTCCTGTTTTAACAACGGTTAGACTTCCAGCCCAGGAGCCAACTGACCCAAACCATCAGGGGACAGAACAGTGAGATGAGCTGCTGTGCCACATCAGTGATTTTGGGGAGCTCAGTGAAGGATCCAAGAGATATTAGAGTCCATATAAAACAGAAAGTGGGACTGTGCATCCCAGGGACAATTAGTGGCAAAACTGAATGACATCTGCTAGGACAGCTGCTCACAGACCCTCACACAAAGCCATCAAGAGGTTTCTAGGGAATGTTTAAGTGCTGTTTTACACAGAGCATTGCACTAAGGTCAAGAAGAGGGAAACTTTATTCTTAAGTGGTGAAGCTATTGAAAATTTCCCTTCTCCTACTATCTTTCTCTTACATTCAATATGTCATCTGGAAGCCAACTACAACCCCAGTAAGAATATCTCTATTTTGTCACCTACAGTATCTGACTGCAAACAATGACATTGCCATACTACAGTTAAAAACTCACCTTGCCCATCTTCTTTGAACACCAGTTCTCTTTTTTCTGATTCGTTCTCATTCTTACCTCGTCGCCTGTTTTTACCTCCTTTGCCTAAATTAAAAGTGGGAGAAGTAAAAAGCATGTGTTACTGTCTCTAGATACAGTGAGTGAAAAAAATCAGATTTATGGAGATTTTTATGCTTGTACTCTATATGGCTATTTTAAGTATCCTACCCAGATCTAGATTTTTTTTTTCTTACTTTTAAGTCTAAATTTTTAGCTGAGTAGTAACAAAGTAATTAAACATTAGAATATCCACTGTTTTAGATATCCTGGTTGCTCTGGAGTGACAGCAGCCTTCAAAAAAGATTTTCACAAGATGGCCATTTTCAATTTCTGTGATCCCTGCTACCGAATACCGCAAAAATAACGGTGGGATAGCCTAATGCACATAATCATCAAGAGCAGATGAATAACTTCAGTTTACTGTGGTGCTGAAATCCCCGAAATACTAAAGAGGAACCTCACGCTCCAAGTGAAGCTGCCCTTTTTAAAAGGCACACACGTGGCAACAGGGTTAGACGCTCTTCACGAAGAGCATAAGATCAGCTCATAGTTGCCTCGCTGTTAAAATCTGCTGCTCTCTTTCCCTCACGGTTTCTGCGTTTCCTTTCCGGGGTAAGAAAGAAGGGAAGCGGCGGCAGCGCTGCCCAGCGAGGGCACAGAGGGGCCCGGCCGCCTCCCCGCCAGGGCCGCTCCTGACAAGCGGAGCCGCGGGCAGGGCCT
>VWZU01019327.1:1409227-1471351 GCA_013397095.1 Sterrhoptilus dennistouni | reverse complement strand
AAAAAAAAAAAAAAAAAAAAAAAAAAAAAAAAAAAAAAAAAAAAAAAAAAAAAGTAAAATAATTCTTTTGGCCTTACAAGCTTATGACCTTAAGGAAAAGAAGACAGGATGGGTTTCTGTGAATTTTCCCACCATGAAATACAAATGACTTGAGCATCTGAATGTGTTTGTATTAAGACTTTAACCATAACACAGTATTCAAAAGTAGAATTACCTAATTCTAGATACTAAACTGGATTTTTTTTGATAGGCATGCTTTCTCTAATCCTAGTATAACATGAGGAGATCAGCTTATTTCATTTGACATGACAGAGCATACACATCTCAGGACTGCAGAATTCAAGCAAAATTTGCATTTGGTTTTATCTGCTGGTCCTGTCTACCAGCCAAAAAACCCTACAGATAACTCACCCCAAATAAACTATTCCCCTTGCACTAATCCCTCTAATGGTATTACCAACTTAAGTTGTTTTTGAATAAATACTGATGAAGTTTTCTTCACAGGTGCACAGTATCATACTAAGATCACAAATGTGACACTACTTTTTAAAATTAACTCTGAGCACAAGCCACAGGTCAGTCAGTATGTCTTTTCTATGAGGCAAAGTGGAAGAAACTATGGTGAGAAACAGATGTAGGCACATGAATAAAATACAATGCAATGGAGAAAGAAATCAAGGTTTTTGCCAAGGGAAGTAAGATCTTACAGACATATGAGATATTTTGAAATTATATATAAACACTTGGACAGGGAGACTGGATATCTTGTATTCAGGTTTCTAAAATATTTCTGAAATGATTCTTCAGGCAATGCTTTAAATAACTCAAAACAGGTCAAAAGTTCTGTTACAGAACTGTAACTGTTACATAAAAAGGGTGAAATACTTATAATGGTCCGGCACAGGAAGTTTCTAGGTAATGTTTTGTTGGAAGCTGTGTGCTTCCTCCCTTCTTACACTGTTTCCTAGGCATCCACTAAGGGCCTCTGTCAGAGGCAGGATATTGGATAAGAAGGACATCTGATTTAGCACAATACTGTTTATATACTGTGTAACTGAAAAAGACCACTGATAACAATCAGAAGGAAAACCCCCAGAGGACTGTGCACTGCAGAAAGAATTTGGTCTTTTGAATATCCATTGTTTCAATCCAAACACCTCCAGAATTAAATTACATAAAAAGGCTGAACAAGAATGAAAACTTCCATCTTAAGCAAAATTCAAATATTACTGCATTTCTTCTTGAAATACAAGGAAAGAAAGAAATTATTTCTTGCAGAATAATAATTTCCAAAGCAGGCACTTAAATGCTGAAATATTTTATTTTGGCACTTCAGATTAAAAACATTTAGGTTTTGATGTGGAACTAAATAAAAAATTGAACAAATCAACAATGAGTTTTATTTTTATAATAGTACATGGTGCTCTAGAGTTTGGGACCTGAAGGCAAAACACTCCTTATCTTCTCTGAAAGCTGTAATAGCACACCATTATAATGTGGGATATGCAAGCAGTCTTCCCCATGGGTCTGCATTAGGACAAGAAAAACTTTATGTCAAATTCTTACAGATTTACACGAGATTCTATTACATATGAATCCCATCTCTTTTCTCACACTAGACATCCTTCCATAGTTTCTGCTTGGGGAACTGATCTGAAGCAGAAGTGGGTAAGAATTACAGCCTTTCTCCCTTTGTGGGCTTAAGGTGGTTTTTTTTTGGTAGTCTCCTATTTGTGTATTGGTGTTGCTGTGCATGGAAGATGGTTCCTGCTGGAAGATGACTGACAATGATAAAAGATTAATTACAAAGTGAAGTAATTCAGGATATATTGCAGCTGTTTAAGACTGCCTGGATTTCTGTCCTCAGTGTAAAATATTCATCATGCTCAAGTTCAGGTAAGTGCTCATATTCTTGTGTTTTGTCTTCCTGCTTAAATAACATAAGCCCTGTTACGAATTAAAGTAACACATGGGCCCAGCATGCAGCACTAAAAGCACCATGAATGCTGATGCAGGTTCTGTGCAGCACAGCTCCTTTCAAGCAGCTTTACTGTCCAACCACATGAAGCAGAACAGAGAGTGGGACTGTAATTGTGATACCTTGCTTACAATAAGATAAGCTCCCTGGTGGGCTCCCCTGAACATCTACCTTATTTTCACTGTCCAAGAAAAGGCCAAACAGTACGATATCAATCAAGTGAAGACAGATTATAGTACCCAACTTCACGCAGAGTTCTATAGTGCTCATCTCCTCAGTATTTATGAGCTGCTGTTTTAATGACTTCAAAATGTCTGACAATCTCCTTTCAGCTGAACTCAGCTTCCTGGAAATGGTTTGCTGTTTTGCCTGAGGTTTGGTTTGGGAGACCAGAATATTTCCCTGCAGTCTAAGAAAGTCATTAAGCATACATCTTTTTAATTTTTAATCCTCTTTAATGAATAACCAAGGAGACAAAGGCAATTTTCTTTTTCAGTTAGATCATCAGAATATACTGTTCACTATGAAAGCCCTCAGCTTATGTTATTCCTTGCTTTTTATGGACAAAGTGTTTCCATGGTCAGAGCAAATAATACAAGGAAAAAAATACCTAGACAGTATTCATACAGAGGCCAGATAAAGATATTGGTTAAAAAAGAGTGAAAACCATGGACATGGAAAGATTTTGTCTATTACTGAGTAATACTTGCTACTGTCCATGAAAATTACTTTGGGTACTGTGCTAACAGTGAGTTCTTTGTTACACAATAATGTACAGTAAAATTGCTTTTGTTTAATGTAGGCAAAAATCAGATTCAAAGTTAACTAAGCAATCAAAAAACTTCCTTATTTCTTTAAAAATACAGCCAACATCAAAAGAATTATTCTTGTGCCAGGATTTAGGAAGGATGAATTATTTGACTCCTAAGAGTAACACTGTACCACAATATAAGCATCTTTAAAAGAAAACACAGACATCCCAGTAATAGAAGATACTATTACATAAATTGCATTGGGACACTGTTTTATTCTAAAATACTGAAAAACATGAACATAAATCTAAAACATGCAGCTTGTCATCTCTCAAATTAGAAAGTGATTCACAACTATAATACACTAAACGATGTCTTAAAAACACTACTTACATCTTTCAGGGTAATAATATTTGGATGCTGTCCATAGCGCAGCAGGATTTCAATCTCTTCTGTTGGATCTCTTTTACTCTTGTCAATAATCTGTAAGAGCATGTACAGACATAGGCATAATTCTTTTTGTCAATCTCGTGTAATACTTTGGTATGCTTATTAGCATCAACAGTCAAGCAGTATTTATTGTTGGAAAAGACATGGATTATAACCAAACACAAGTTTGTTAAATTGGAAAAGCAAGGCAAAGCAAAATATGTTTGGGAAAAATGAAAAAAAAATCTCTTTTGAAAACAGTTTTGGAGGATAAGTGATCTGATCTCTTTGGCTGTGATAAATAATGCAAGGCTGTTTAGTAGGTAAGACTTCAGTGATCCATTATTTAATAAAATAGCAAGTTCCTAATTCAACACGAAATACCGGTTGGATAATGCTAATGAGCTGATTTTCACAATGCTAATCTCAAACAAATATTTGGTTCAGCAAAAAAAAGCAGGAGAGAAAGAGAACAAAAAAGTAGAAAAAGTAAAAATTTCTCAGAGTTAATTCAAACACATATTCATTATGAAAGTAAATTTGAATCTCTGGTTCTAAAGTTCACCTTGTTGAAACAAGCAAAATATTGTTTTGCCCTACTTATATGTATTCTTGTTCTTCTCACTTTTTTTCCCCTCTCCTGAGATGCAGAATTTCCTGTAATGTCTTTTCCATTGTTGTATTACCCCCTCATCCTTATGCCCATACTGCTACCCGTCCCCTGCTAACACATCAGACACTGATCATCTTATTCTTTTTCTCAAGATTCCTTGAAGAAAAAAATTGCCCTAACAGAGGCAACAGAAAAGCGAGTGAATCTTCACGACCAATGTTATAGCTGAGGGAATTATCAGCTATGCCAGGACTTTCTTGCAGTTTCAAGAAATTACTTCAAATTGAAAGCACAGAAGTCAAATCTGTTCCTGGCCAGAACCAGAATAAAAATAAGTATTTAACTACCAAATTGAAACTGGGAGGTTTCCAGGAGGCAATCTACATACTTAACCCATCTTTGTATTTTACATGATTAAGTAGTAAGCTGTTCAGCAATTTAAAAAGCGAGTACCTCGTAGTATAAGATTTAAAGTCTGCTTTTTTCCCCACTTATAAAGTCTGCTAATCCATACTCTTGCTTTCCTAGTAACCATTTGGTCTCAGGTTATTACACAAAAAGACAAAAAACTTTATCATTGCAGTTGTGGGAAATCTACTGATTTAAACTGAGAATTTAATGCCTTCAGAGAAGTGCTAGAAAGCCCTATAGAATAATATAAAAGCAACATTAAAAACCTAGCTGAAAACCAGGAAGCCAAAACAGAGTAGAAGTTTATTCTGGAAGTTGTACCACACTGAAGATGGTTATGATTTCCTTACCCATTTGAGAATTTATGAATTTACTTTTACAGTTGCATATAAAATATTTCTATATTAAAAAAATGAATCTCAATCTCTGTGTTTCCCTATGGCAAATAAAAGATGCCCAGTGCTAAAATCTGAAAAGTGTCATTTATAACACAGTAATTACCTTTACAGCATATTCCATGTTTGAAGCTTTATGAACACATCTCTTGCAGACAGAGTAAGAGCCAACTCCAATATCTTCCTTTACTTCATATCCATCAGTAAACTGAATGCTGTTCCTGTGCAACTGCTATCAAAATAACATTATCAATTGATGAATATTCTTAATATGTAACTGATTTTTTTACTAGAATAATTTTAAAAATTCCTATTGATTTGCTTAAAATTTTAAACTGATGACTCTACTAGATCAAAGTGGTCTAAATCCCCACTACCTTCTGTTCAAAATTAGTATAAGTATATGTAATATAAATTATATATTAGACATATTGTAAATAATGCACACTGTATTTTAGAAACTGATGACATTATTTTTCTGATTGCTGCTTTACTAATTCAAAGATAGAAACTCCAAACCAAAGAAAATCAGAAGACTTTAAGATAAAATAGTGATACAACAATGGTAAAGAAGTATCACGGTTTTTATTATCTGAATAGACAGAATGCCAGCTGGAAAATTCAGACATACTGAACAGAATCAGACTGGCTGGAATTGCATGGAATGGCAGTCACAAATCCTTTCACAGAAATAAAAACCTGAAAGGAGGACAAGTGCTCGCTCTTGTAAGGGAAGGAAATGGTGTTCTAGTGTATGGAGTTTGTGCAAAGGATGCAAAGCATTTGCAGGAAACCATCTGGGTATCCTGCAGCACAGAAAAGAGGAAATAGGAAGGAGGAAGTTGTTGATGGGCACAGAGGAAAGGCAGCAGAGAAACAGACCTTACAAGAGAAGGAAGCCATATACAAAGAGCAATAATGCCATCTACAAAACTATGTGGGAATGAAGCAGCACAGAGAAGCTTGCAGAAACTTCTATAGCAAGATACCAGGATCAGAAATCATCCTGATGCATGTATCAAATCAGAAAACTTCTTGAGAATAAAAAATGATCTAAAGTTATATTTTAAAAAATGTTATTACACATGAAACAGTACTGTGTAGAAAAACATGTTGCAACAATCCTAGACATGACAGTATTAAAAAAATACAAGGGCTATTCATGTTCTGTATAAATTGTGGGGGGTTTTAAAATTTTCCCAGACACTTGCAAAATACCAGTGCAGTGAAAAATCCAAATAAACCCAATCATACAGCACACCTTTTTATTCCTACCTAGACATTAAGAAGTTTTCAACACAATTTACATCATGAGTTGATTTCCATGACTCAGAATTATTAAAAGCAGAGAGAGGAGGTAGAAATACGATTTTTGCAGAGGTCTCTTCTAGGTGGCAACCTGACAATTATTAATACAAGAGACTCTACTGGAGTCATTCAAATACATCAAAGAAACCAAAGCTTGAGTGCACACTGTAACACTGACTTATGTGATGCACTGAAATCAGTCACAAAATAGCACAGATTAACAAATTAACTTCAAGTGGCTTGGCGGGGACAAAATATGTGCTGGGTCATGGATTCCAAGATGCACAGCAGTCCAGAACATCCAGATACAATTCACAATCATACTCCAGTGCCTCCTACTCCTGCATTGCAGGAGTCAAGGGACATTTTCATGTATGGGGAAAACACCCAATAAATCAATGTATCTGTTATTCCACTCCACGTTATAGTTATGACATTAAAGAGTTACACAGTTTAGATGGTAGAATGTTTTAATTTAAGGTTGAAACCTATTTGGACTTGTAGCTGCTGCTGAGCAGCTACAAAACTAGTCTTGTACCTTTCAGAGATTTTGTTTGGATAAAATAATCTGATTTTTACTTTTCTTGTATAAAAGATGACAATGATTTTGTTATTACTTTATTCTGTGACATGGAAACAATCCATCCACCAAGAGACAGGACTGATTTTTTTTTTTTATTAGATGTACTCACCTGGACAATTGAATGAACTCCAACTGTCTGCATTGCTTGGCTTTCATCATCTGATGCAATAGCTACAAAACTAAATCCCCGAAAAAGTTGATGTGCATTAGCACTGGGTGGAATACCAGGTGAATCTGAAAAAAACATCATCTACTTACAAGCAGAGTCTTTCACATATAGATATGAGATTAAGTATTGAAATTTTGGTAGCACCTTGAATTTGTAAAGACAAATAACAAATGAAAAGATTTGAAATTCAAACTCTATCTTTTGAATATGTAAATTCTCTCATTCAGATCTCTTTACCTTTTGGAGTTTTTGCTGTAAACTCAGGGTCAAAATAAAATGTATCTTCAGGTCTGCCAGTTGCAGGTTTAAAAGGAGGATGAATTTCTCTCCGGTACAATTTCTGAAGAGAAGAGACACATTGTAAATGGAAAAGTTATATGATACCATAGAAGAAATTTACTGGATTGATTTTTAATTAGATACTCACATTCCAATCTATTTTGGAGAAGAATGCATGCCTCTTAATTTCTTCTACTCCATCTGGACCTGCTCCTTTTATAAGGAAGAAAAAGGTCTATGAATTATTTTCTTCTTGGTCAAAGGAATGGCTATCAAAATCATATTTTTATACCCTCTGCATTAATTTTAGATGCATGACTAGCAGAAATGATAATACTTTACTGATCACTTTAAGGGCAGACTACATTCTTACTTTAAAGTCTATTTTACACAGGAAACAAAATTAGTCAATTTAATGATCACTGATGTTACGAATATTAACATCAAATTTAAAATGCTCTGCTACAAACTTTACCTAATCTGTTTGCTGGGTTTCTTTTGAAGAGCATTCGCAGGAGACTCTGTGCTTCAAGACTCAAGAACTGGGGCATTCCAAGTTTTGCCCTAGAGAATAAAAATAATTAATAGTATACAAACATATCTAGGTAAGAATTAATTCTGCATTCCCCCTGTCCTTTGCCATTCAACAAGTCCATAAAAAATGAAGTAGCATCACTGAGAAAATGCCTTCAGACATCAGATACAGAGCAAAAGTGCTGTCAATCATGTAAACATGTCTGGGGTTTTATTTTTTTTTTGAGTAGTAAACTATTTTCAGTAATGACTCAGTAATGTAAGTAGAGAAAAAGGTGGAAAATCATGTAGAGAAGAATAGCTAGAGGACAGCAGTTTATAAACGTGTAAGTTTTCAGAATATGCTTTGATCCACTTATAGGTCCATTTACTAGCAAATGACACCAGACAGCATTCTGATAGTGATATAATAGAAGGACTAAAGAAAGCACCACACTACGACACACATCAAGATGACCCAGGAAACAAACTAGAATACAGAAATTGAATTCAGGTAGGACAGATCTTGCAGGATTATCTGGTAAAATAAACAACAACCCACAAACAAAAAACCCCCCAAAACAAACAAACCCAAAAAACAAACAAAAAGAAACCCCAAAAAACAAACCCCCCCAAAAACCAAAAAAGCCCCAAAACAAAAAAAAAAAACCACCCCATACCAACCAACAAAAAACCCCAAAACAAAAAAGCCCAACCAAACAGCAAAAAAACCCCCAAAAAACCCTTCACTCATCTTTTTCTTTTTGCTCCTCTCCCCAATCTATTTTAAATAACTTTAACAACTTGCCACTCCTGAATTTTTAGATTGAAGTTTTCATACTTCTTTAATTTAATTTTGTTTTGTAATCCTTGCAGTATTTTTTCCTCTCCATTTAACATTAAGCTTCCATTCTCTCACTGTTACTAGGGCTTAGTTTTCTTGTAACTATGATAATGGTAAGGAGCGATGTAATTCCCTCCTTTCAATTTCTAATTCAACCTGTAGCTTGTATTTTTCTGTAACAGTCCATGACACAAGCTTTGTGCTTCCATCAGACCTGACTTTTCTTGTATTCGAGGTATTTGTAGATATTCACCTCTGCGTCACTTGAGTAAGTGTGTATGTGTTGCCACTGATTCACTATTCATTGCTTTAAAACTAAAATTTAGTAAATTTTCCATTCCTTTCAGCAGTCAAAAAGCTAGGGCAGGGAGGAGGAAAATTTGAGAAACTTTGGCTTTGGGCTCTTCAATAACATACTACAGACAGATGAAGGCCACCAATGGAGAGGATGAATGGGCAGTGGGCCATCCAATTCTTCCTGGCAGGCATGCACCACCACCTTTCAATAAATCCTGTACTAGGCACACGACAGAGGAGAAGGAAAGGCAATTGCCAGGTCCTTAGAGTTCCTGTATTATGCAACTACATGAGTGACAGCAATTTTTTTTCTGACATTCCTGATGGATAATGACAAAATTTTATATGAAGGCATACCTCTCAAGTAAAGGAGAAAGATGTTTAAAAATTTAACTTTGTTGCTGCAACCTATGATTTCTTCAAACTGCAGGGTTTTTCAGTTTTAGGTAAAAGACACAAGAATAAACAAAAAATTTATCTTGATAATGTTGTGAGGAATAAAGAACCCCCCAAAAATCTGTTGTAAGAAGAATGCATTTTCTGCGGATTTTTAGGAACAGAGGATTAAAAAATCAATATATCATAAATATACACTATGAAAATCAGAATTCATACACACATCTGTCCATTTTAAAGTTTTATGAAAAATTTAAGGAAAAATATACTAGGTATGTGGAAAATAAAAAGAAAACAGAGACCAGAAAAAAAGTGTGAACTTAGCAGAAAACAGTTTAAAATATCTTCTGGTTTTCAGCTGCTTATATGACCAAAAGAAAAAACATTTCTATGCAAGATAATATTCATAAGCATATGGAACATTAAAAGAGGGTAAAATGTCTTTACATCATAGCACGCTTTCTGTGCAGCTGTTTGAAACATTAACAATTGCAAAGATTAGAAATGAAAAAAGAAGTTGGAAAGGGCATTAAGAGATAAATTCTCAAATGAAATCTGAAAGTAATTACAAAATCATAGAGACCTGTAACTGCTTAGGTTGAAAAAGACCTTTAAGCCTATCAAGTCCAAGCATTAAGCCAGCACCACCCAGTCCACCAGTAAAACAAATCCCTATGTGCCACATCTTTTTAGAAAACCTCCAGGTTTTTTTAAAGGAACAGCCACTTCCCTGGACAGCCTGTTCCAATGCTTTACAACCCTTTCAATGAAGAAATTTTTCCCAATACCCAATCTAAACCTCCCATAGTGCAACTTGAGGTCCTTTCCTCTCATCCTGTTGCTTCTTACTATGGAGAAGAGACTGAACCTGGCTACAGCCTCCATTCAGGTAGTTGTAGTTGTAGAGTCTCTCCTGTGCATTCTCCAGAATAAACAAACCCAGATCCCTCAGCTGTTCCTCAAAGGATCTGTGCTCCAGACCCTTCACTGGCTCCATTGCTCTTCTCTGGACTTGCTCCAGCACCTCAGTGTCCTCACAGTGAGAAGCCCAAAACCGGACACAGGATTTAAGATGCACCATCACCAGTGCTGAGTACAGGGGACAATCACTGCCCTGGTCCTGCTGGCCACACTATTGCTGACACAGGTCAGAATGTTATTGGCTTCTTGGCCACCTGGGTACAGGTGGCTCATGTTTAGCTGCTGTTGACTAACACTCCTTGGTGCTTTTCTGCCAGGCAACTTTTAAATCACTCTTCCCTAAGCCTGGCATGTTCCCTTAGGTTGTTGCGACCCATGTGTAGGACCTGGCACTTGGCCTCACTGAACCTTGTCCTACTGGCCTCATCCCATCAATTCAGCCTGTCCAGATCCCTCTGTAGAGCCTTCCTACCCTCCAGCAGATCCATATTCCCTCTCATCCAGGTTGGGGACACCTGCAAACTGACACTCAATCCACTTGTGACTGGCCATCAGCTGGATTTCATTCCATTCAGCACTGCTGTCTGGTCTATGAATGACTATGAACATCAATTACCTGGAGAAATGCAAGGATATTGTACATGGCAGCTGAATACAGAAGATATTTATAGCAACAGTGAAAAGACTGTTGAGGAACAGAGTGGAGTCACATGCAGGCAAAGAGAAGAGAAAGATGTGACTCATGAGACACAGATAGAAAAAAATGCATGGCTCCTGAAACAAGTGAGGGTGCAGCAGAACTATCTCAGACTAGCTTCTTGTAAATAGGAGGTGGTCAGGAGGAGTTTGTTTACTGTGAATAGATAGAACTTTGTAGTTAAAAGACACTGAATAATCACAACACGAAGATTTGATCTGGCATGGTGCTGAGGCAGCAGAAGAAACTATCATCACTAAATATATTTGCAAATAAGATTAAGAAGAAAAACAAGGGCAAAGGAAAACATAACATGTATGCATTATGAAAGCAAAAGCCAGTAAAATAATGAGTATGTTTTCTAGTGAATTACTTAGAGAACAGATGAAAGAGTTTCATATATTTATTTTTCAAAACAGGCTGTTAGTACAAAAGAAATTCCAGCTTTGATATATGGGTAGGCAAGTGGTTAACAGGACTGAGAACAATGATAAACAATGAAGCTGAAAACAAATGAAAAAGCTAAGATAATCTTATGAGCTTCCATGGAAAAAAATGGTATTAGTTGAAAATAGATGGAAACAGAGAAGTGAACCTATGATATGAGGAAACAGACTTGTTTGCACAGTGCTTGGCTACAGTCCCTAAAATGGGGCAGTTACGCCATAGGTTGTATTAGTTTAGAGAATATGTGGGGAATTGGCAAGGAAAAGAGCAGACCTTCATTAGCAAAAACAAGAACATTAACTGCATGAAGGAAAGCAATTCCCACAATAGAGCTAATGCAAAACCTATGCTGAAAATAGCAAAGGGGAAAATTGGAGCTTAGGCGAGTCATCGGAGAGTACAGAAAGGAGGAGTACTGGGGAGGCAAGCTGTTGGCAACACCATTAATATAAAGAGGTAGGGTGAGGAGCTGGTAAGATAAAGAAGGATAAGGAGTGAAAACACTTTCTCAAAAAAACTCCAAAAACCTAAAATAAAGGAAAAAAGCCCAACAAGGAAAAAAATGCACAGGTTATCAAAAAGAATAAGAAAGTTAAAAAATATTATGGAAATAAGATGGGAGAGATCATGTGGTTGGAGAAGTTATTATTACAGATTAAAGAGCTGCTATGAAATCCTTTGTACCTGGTATGATGGAGGAATAGTGAAGCAAATTAGATAGGCAGCAAAGGGAATTAATAATATGGAAGAGGGAGTGAGGATTTACCAGTACCTTTGAAAATGAGGGAGGAGTAGAAATTAGATATTGCAGCCCGGAGGGCATCCCTGTAGAATACCTGATGAGATATATAAATAAGAGTGTACTCACTTGAGAATCATAGTCATGGTTTCTTTTCTGTCTTTCCCTTGGAAAGGTAGAGTACCAGTGAGCATTTCAAACTGTATAGAGTAAAACTTTCATCAATTACATTACCTGGACAGAAACTAATTTTTGACAAAACTACTTAGCATCTTTACCTTCCAAAATTCATGCATGTTAACAATCAAGTCTGTGCAAAACAATTTCATTGTACAGTTTCAATTTCTAAGAACATTGAGCAGCCTTTACCATTTTTAAAGCTGCAAAATATTTTCCTATATTGATAACTTGCTTTACATCCTTTTTATCTGAACAGCTTAGACTATAATGTTCTGTGTTTCATTTCTGCCTAAAAAGTTTGTTCTAGGAAGACTTGATCTGTACAACTGTATTTTTAGTTTCAAACCAAGGGGAGGGGGTAGGGAAAAAGGTTTTCCTTTCAAAAGTTAGTGATGATTTCTCCTCATGCAGAAATTTTTAAAAAGGTCAAAATTTTGTAAATTGGCATATACATAGCCTTCATTGGGAAGGGGAAAAGGTTAGCTGATTGACAAAGACATGCATGATGAAAAGTGGTTACTGTATGCATACAGTGGAAATAAAGCCTGAAGGAACACGGAAGAGCTACACAGTACGTGCATGCACATTCTGCAGTGCCTGGCAGTAAGCAACAGACACTACTAAAATACTGATTTGTTCTGAAAGTGACTGAGTAAAAATAGGTAAATATAAAGGCACTCCTGTTGGACTGCAGTATACTGCAGGGATATCAGATCTAAGTGAGGCAGTGAAAGCAGTCCAGCAGCAGTCATGGCAGCCAGCACTTGGGCAGAAATCTGATTATTTTGGTTTAAAGATTGCAAAATAATTTAGTTCAATGCAATTTCATGGCATACAGTTAACGACATCAAAATTAAAATAATTATAAAGGAACCCTCTGGACAGCTTATGCAAACTGAAGTCATCCTGAACACAAGACATCCTCTATTCTCCTCTCTTCTGGTATGACCCAAACATTCAGCCTCCTAAACATAAAAAATGTATGTGGATAACTTGAATAAATAATGTGTGACTATAGTATTTGTAGAGCTACAATAAGAGCATGAAGTTGCATTCATGCGACTAATAGTATCCTTTAAAACACCATTTTACTGAAATAAAATTTGAATTTCTTACTATCATGTCTTCATTACTGGTAGATACTTTATACTGTGAGTATTTTTTTACACATATATTAAAAAAATTAAATTTAATAATAATGTCAACAAAAAAAAGCCTACTTTTAACTTTAACATTTAAGAAAATTGTCAGGAAGATGTGAGAGGGACAAGCCAGAATGATAAGAAGAAAAAAAATATTTGTGGTTTAGAAAGATCTTCACAAGGTACACTTATAAAAATAAAACCTTTTTAAAAAGGTAAATCTGGTGTACTCCACTTACACTTGCATGAAATACAGGTTCTTTAGCAAGCTCCTAATTTGTCACAAGCACACACATTTGTATTAGCAGCTCAATGTGTATTCTTTGTCATCCCTCCCATAATATATTCCAACATTAAGAGGCCAATAGTACTTACAGAATAAGCCAACATTGGCCTTCCCTACTCATGTGTTATTTCAGAGGGAGAGTACCTCAGTGCTTCTGAAAACTTGAAATGAATGTTTTTACTTGTATGGCATCCCTTAAAACTGTCACTGTTCTAAAGGACAAATTGGAATATAGTTCTTAATGATGCCTTAAGCATATTTCATGTCTAGCAGCACAAGAAAAGAAGCCAAATGATTTGTTGAAATATCTTTAAAGTCTCCATTTCTATGCTATAACTTCTGTTCACTCTAGTTACTGTGTACTTACACCACACCAACCATCACTTGAATTTTTGATCAGCTCAGAAATTAAGAACGAGTTAAAAGTGGATACTTACAAATTGGTTATGAAAATTACAAACTATAAGTGCAAGTAACAAAAATATGTCCTAGAAAAACTGCACTGTATTTCATATACTACTTTATAGAATTTGGTTTTTGAGGTAATATTTTGGTATTCAAAGTAGAAGAAGCCGAAGTATTTAACATGCAGTGCACTTATGACTGTGAAAGCCATCCCGGTCACAGCTAACATCTTACAGCAATTTCCAATTACACCATATCCACTTGATAAACACCAAATTACATTTTCCAGCTTTATAAATTAAAGCTGAAGTTTAATTATGTTTGTGTTATCAACAACAAATATTCTGCAACTACATAGTAATTATCCTTTAATTGACTGTTCTTAGTGATAAAATGTGCAGTTGTGAGGAGTGTGTGTGCTTGTCTGGAGAGTTCAGTTATCAGGTGCTACTTTTACATAGTCAGTTTTCAGATCACAACAGCATTCTGATCATCATAAAGTGATAGGATGACCTATTTTCAGACAAGAGTCCTTCTTGTACTATAAAGCACACACATTAGTTGTACTGTTACAGTTATGTAGTAGAAGCAGTAAGAAATTAATACATTTATACAATTATTCAATTTCCATGTCAAAAATGCACAAAAATACTTTAAATATTAAATCTTTCAGCATTTCTTAAATACCAAACATGATCTATTATTCTTTTCCAATTCATATTCCATATACATATTTCCCCCGACCTTGCAATTTTACAGAAAATACCCCTTGCAGAAACATCATAATCAACTGAGAAACTATATCCCATATCAGCTCAGTGTCATGTAGATAATTTTGATGTGTGAGAAAAACAGTTGTCATTATTCCACTAACTTGTAATTACACTGTAGATTCTAATTAGAAAGTTACCAATCTCTTTTTTTCTCTTAAATGTAAATTCAAATTTAAAATCTGAACATGAATTTCTTCCCCACTTTGGAATAGACAGCATTTTTCTGTATACTTCTGTATTTCTCTTGGTCCTCATAACATTCAAACTACTATAGATATAAAGTACCTGAATTTGAAATTATAATAAACATATGGTGTATTATTGGTGTTGATGTGATACTTAGTCCATGTTCTTGATCAAACTCTGTGGTGTTATTAATTTCACACAGTTTAGACTTCTTTTGTTAAAATTCAAGTAAAGCTCACCTTAGGGGTTAGTGTTTGATTTGTTTCACCAGACCTTGCAAATCACAATTTTGCTATTATTTACATTTACCAGAAACCTACCATTAAAACACCGAAAGACCACCAGTCCGCGCTCTGTGTATGGCCTCGTCTGTTAACAACTTCTGGTGCCATATATTCCACTGTTCCACAGAAAGAGTAGGCTTTCTTTTCATGATCAATTGACTCCTTACTTAAGCCAAAATCTGAAAGGGAAAAAAAATTTCCAAATGTAATTAAAAAAAACCAAAAAAAGTTCATGGTTGATACTTTTACCATATGAATTGTTACGCTTTTTTCATTCATATATATAACTGAACACTAATATGGGAATTACAGGATTCTCCTTCCCTCCCCATAGTATCATTGGTCTGTAACATCAGATATACTTGTAAAGCAGGTATCTCATTGAAATATTTACAGATTTCATTTAGTTCAAGCTAATTACACTACTTGCTTCCACAGCTAAATTACTGATCAGTTAAAATTACTTATCATATTGGTTTACCAAAAGGAAAATGCAAAGATTTTACTATGAACAGAAATGATCCTAGTATTGCAACGCCTTTATTCACCTGTCAATTTGATATGTCCTTCCTCATCAAGCAGGATGCTAGAAAACAATAAAAAGAATATAGTAAACTAATTAAAGTATCTTTTAAGTGTTGTTTCAGGCAATATACTGACAACATTTAGGAATAAACAGTAAAGGATACACAAAGACAGGGAGAATTAAACATGCATGAAAACGGATTACTAGAAGATACATTCAAACCACATTTTCTTTTCCTTCTACTCTTGTTAAAGATTAAGATAAAAAGCAACACTTGTTTCTCAATCTTTAACCCAGGGTTCCAACAAACAAGTTTATTGGAGTTTTATTCAAATATTTGATTAAATTCAATATGTAGTATCAGTTTTGGCCATCTGCAGCACACGCAGCACTATTGTAATTGTTAAAAACAGAGGCATAGTTCTATTTCTCTTATGCCAGGTATGTTTTCATATGTATACATAACAGGTACTAATTTGTAATTATTATTTCAGAAGTTGTTGACCACTTCAAGTAACATCAAGTAATAAATATGCTCATGTTGTACCAAAGGACAGAACCCACAGGCCCTATACTCAGAGCAGACTTTAGGCTTCCACCTTTTCACTTTGATCACAAGAAAGGACACTTCCCCCAAGATACCAACTGTCCTTGACCACCATTGAGTATCACTGCATTGCAAAACATGCAAAGTATTCAAGAACTGTATTTTTTAACAGCCCCTCACACAGTGGATTTAGTTTCTCCATCTGCATTTCACCCTGGGAGTAAGACATGACCCAGACCCCATCCCCTTCCTCGTCCACTTGGCAGTTTGCATGGCAGGAACCATTAAAGCATGTCCTCAAATGCCACAATCATTACCTTCCTGCTCACCAACAGATCAACACTTCCAACAACCTGTTGTCTGTAGGCATGCTCAGGGTGCACTCAATCCCCTCACCCTGATCTCCAATGAAGATGTTAAACAGGACTGGCCCCAACACAGAGCCCTGGGGAACACCACTGGTGACCAGCCTCTGGCTGGATGTAATTCCATTCACCAGCACTCTCTGGGCCTAGTCAACCAATTAGTTTTCTACCCAGTGAAGAGTGCACCCGTCCACACAAAGGGAAGCCAGTTTTTCCAGGAGAATGCTGCGGAAAATGGTGTCAAAGGCATAGAATCACAAAAGATAAGGGGCTAATGTGTATGTCTCAAACACTGAAAGTCATTTGGCTGTGGGGCCAACCAGAGATTGTTGGTAATAACAGATAAGAATTGCTAGTAATAAGCAAGGATTGCTGTTATTACACACTGTGAGAAAGAACAAATTGTGCCCAGAGAAGAGGCCATGCAGAGATAGGGCAGCACTTTTCCGGGACAAACATCCTTGTTCTAATTCCTGAAGATAAGCATAACCCAGTACAGCACAAGCACAAGAATGAGGTTGAGAAGCAGGCATGCACTGTAGGGGAAGAAAAGACCACCTAATATTCCCAAAGACCCCCAACCCATTTCCAGAAAGATCTGAAAGAGCAAACTGTCCCTAACTAATTTGTATAGAAAACAAGAAACTTACCTTCATGGCAGGGAAACCTACCTATAAAAACATACTCCCACCAAGCCCAGCCAGTACCCTCCAGACCCTGGACATCCCATCAGTTGGACTGACACTGTACCAAGAGTGGCAATCTCTTTTTCTCTCCTTCTCTCTCTCCCTCTTTAATTCACCTTTTCTCTCTTCCTTTTCATCTCACCCCTTTATCCAAACCCCAATGCATGTGCTTTTATAGTAGGTCAGGGACTAAAATACCAATTTCCATGACAGGTATATAATTGACTAATAAAGCTCTGTGATTTTTTTCAGACTCTAACTTTTTTTGTTCCTTTCCACCATGAGCATTAACAAATCTCGGGTGGTCCTTTCCCCTTACAGGTGGGATGTCACAAAAGGCTTTACTAAAGTCTAGGCTGACAATATCCAGAGCCTTTCCCTCATCCACTAAGCAGGTCACCTCATCATAAAAGATGATCAGGTTGGTCAAGCAGGACCTGCCTTGCATAAACTCAGGCTGGCCTGGCCTGAACCCCTGGTTGTCCTGTACACATTACATGATAGCACTCAAGATGATGACTCCATGACCTTCCCTGACAACAAGGTCAGGCTGACAATGCCAGTAGTTTCCTGGTTTCTCGTTCCAACCCTTCTTATAGTTGGGTGTCACATTCACCAGCTTCCAATGACCTGGGAACTTCATGGTTGACTTGGACTGTTGATAAATGACTGAAAGTGGCTTGATGAATTCTTCTACCAGCTCCCTCAGTACTCTTGGATGAGTCCCATCTGGTGCCATGAACTTCTGGAAGCAGTCTGCTGGCCATTTTCTCCTAGATTATGGGGGTTTCATTCTGCTCCCAATCTGTCTTCCAGATCAGAGGGCTGGGTACCTTGACAACAACTGGTCTTATTAAAGACTGAGGCAAAAAAGGCAAGAAGTACCTCAGTCTTTTCTTCATCATTTGTCACTTTCCCCTCACACCCAACAAAGGATGGAGATTCTCCTTGGTCTTCCTTTTGCTGCTGATTTGTACAAATTTTTTTGTTATCTTCTGCTGTTGGCATTTCTAACAGATCAATATTCCTTTCATCCTTGCTGCTGCAAGGACCTCTATCCCTTAATTCCACTGCTATGGCAGACCAAAGGACCTTGGTACAACGCTGTCCTTCAAAGAGTGGTGTGCCACCCCCAGGCTTCTCTCTGGCTTTGTCCCCGTGCTCCTTCAAGTAGAGTTTAAAATTCTCTCAAGAAGCTCTTGTAATTCCTGAGCTAAGATCCTTTTTCCTCAGACAGGTGAAATCCTTTTAAATGAAAATAGCTCATAAACCTCCCCCACCTCCCTCTGTTCAATTTATATAGTAAATTATCAAAGTTTAACAGTTGGGGAAAAGTGCATAGGAATAAGTGCTATAGAAATGAAATTAATACACTGCATTTCTCAAAGAGCAGCCTTACTTTTCTGGTTTTAGGTCCCGGTATATTATTCCAAGACTATGTAGATGGTCTAAAGCAAGTGCTAATTCTGCCAAATAAAATTTAACATCGTCTTCTGTGAACATCACCTGAAAAAGTAACACAATGCATTTCACATGTGAAATCTAAAAAGGTTACACCAGCACCAACTAAACAACAACAGCAGCTTTTCAGAAGGGTTTCTTACAATACTTGAATTCATCTCTACAAAAAACACTAGAAAATTCAAATTTCTTGGTTACACAAAAACTAGAATTTTATAACCCACACCATTTCATACATGAAATACTTGAAAAGCACTTTTGAAGGCAATATATTATTCTTTCTGCAAACTGGGAAATTATCTGTTTTTGATTGTTCAAAAAAACAAGCATGTTGTAGTGAAACTGAAATATTTTGGAAGCACTTAAAGAATGCGACTACCTCTTGGTTGGATGGAATCATTTCATTTACAGACAACAAATGGACCAAAGAAGTCCAAATATCTGAATCTCATCCACAAAGTAAGAGAAAAGTATATGTATCTTGGTTTAGGAAAGACTGCCCCATGGCACTTGGAGAAAGAAGTTACAGCAATGGTAAAAGTCCCAAAGTGCAGTCTGAGATGTAAGGGCAGATCAAGGAGTAAACTGACAGGAGTTAACAAGGAGTAAAGTGAACTGTGTAAGAGCACAGGGAGGATCCCAGGTACCAATCCCACTTTTTGGACTAGGAAGATAATCTCATCTCTATTTATGTTCATTAAAATGAACACATTGTCCCAACATATCAACTGTTTTGATCCCTGACTGAATACATTACAACTCAACTCTTCTGAGACTGTAGAAAAAGATAAAAATAAAAACATCCTGCATGATTTGATTATATTTCAGTTACTACTCAATTACTTTATTTGCTTTGTTTTTAGAATTTAAGACTAATACCTTAGGATAAAGCATATAGACCCAGAAAAAAAAATGGTAATAGGGAACAAAGCTGAACATTATTTTAAACAACCGTTAAGAACGGAGAGTATGTTTTTCCCTTACTAGTTTCATGGGAGAAAGTGATCCTAAAGCTTGTACAATAGCCTGATGTTACTTCTACAAAGGAGGCAATATTTAGTGCAGACACATTCGAGCAAGGAAATCTCTATAAAGAAACATTTTTAAAAGCTTAAATAATAAAAGATCCCATGAGGAGGAGAATACACCCACACTACATTCTTTAAAACCATTGCATGGGACTCATCTTCCCTAACCTTAAACATCTGCAGTGTAAACACCTAGCTTTAAATCACCTTTCCCTTTGTAGTCAGTAGGAAAAAAGCAACAACTTTTAGTTCATCTGATCCATTTCAAAATCATGTGGAGTGGAATGAGGACGACATTAATAGCATCCAGCATGCTCATTCCACTCACCAGTTATGAACACTTTGCTTAGATTCAGGTACCTATAGTGAATATTTCTCACCTAACCACGTTAAATTTTATAAAACGTGAGAGGCTTAGGATGAAAAAGTCATCAGCAGGAAGCCAATATACATTCTTTCTTGGGAATTAAGAATGAACTACTAATTTTAAGAATATCTCCGTTTTAGAGCACTAATGATTTATTAGTTATCTGTGGCAAAACAAACAACAACGGGCAACTTGAAACAGATGGCATCATCAAAACAAATGTAATAATTTATGTGGCCAGTACAGAAATAATGTACATCTATATACAAATTAAATTCCATTCTATTCTGCTCTTAATAGCAATTTAGCTTTGCAGTGGTAACCTAGCTGTCCCAGATACTGTTGTGGCAAAGGAAAATGGAAAGCAGTCAGAACTGCAAGTCCAGGCTACCAGATACACATTGGATATAATCTCTATCCTAAAAAAAATTTGTTATGAGTTTTTGAACAGGAGTAGTGGATAACAAAAACTTAAAAAAATATGGTGATATATTAGATATTAACATTTACTTTAGGAATTATAATCAAATAAAATTGAGGTAATGAAACTCTTCAAAGTTATTACCTATATCTACACATACATATTACCATCATGACAGAGACAAAACATTCACTTTTTGAAAACTACTAAAATAAGTTAAATAGAATTCTCTCTTTTTAAATATTCATACATAATGAATATTTTTTTTTGCATTCATGAGTTAAAAAGAGAGAATATCTTATCTGCCCCTGAATTCTGGATATTAAAACCAGACTTAAATTTACTTTATATAAATCCAGGTTCTGAGTCTTATATTTAAACATGGTAGCAATAGGAGAAGATTTTGCCAGGTATAAGAAGCAGCACAGAAAGACTGCTTGTCTAAGACTTTTTTCAGAAATAATGTAAATTGCTGTCAGCGCTTCCATGAAGTGACTTGCAAAAAACCCCAACTAAACAAAAACTGTACCTGGTTAAAAAAAGATAATAATTTTATTCCATGAAAACTGAATTTAAAATGTAAATTCTCCTAACACAGACAATTTATAATCAAATTCTATCAACAGACAATTTTTCAAATATAAAAAATGTACCTCTTTGGATAAACGTGTAAACAAGTCTCCTCCCCTGAGAAAATCCAAAATAAGATACAGCTTCCCTTCTGTTTGAAAAGCTGAAAAGATCAATTAAAAAAATTAAATATCACCTAACTTTATCCATGATCAGAAAATAACATACCAAATAATTAATCTTTATTTGCGTTATTAAAATTAATTTCTTTTTCTTCTTTGTGGGAAAATTTATTGAAATGAATTAGGTAACTGATCCTCTACCATGGACCAAATAATTTCAATGCTATATGAAAGTAAACCAAATCACCAATAAAATTCCTTAAAAAATAAACTTTACTTAGGTTAGCCAGCATTTTATTCCAGATTTTAAAGAACCCAGTTTTAAAAGGGCAAACTAGTAACTAATGAACCTTTTAAAATCTCTAGAAACTTATCTTAACAGGGACATTTAGTCTCGTTTGCAAAAGAATGGCAAGTGAAACAGTGAAAGGTACCTAACTTAGCCACATCAGAAAGTGAGAAAGACATGAGGTTTAACTACAGGAAAAAACAAACCCTGAAAGAAAAATACGAACTAAAAAATCCCAAATCAAAACAAACCAGAAACTCCACCTTTTTTGCACATGTTAAAAGTACTGATATCCTCCCCCCTTACACATAAGTATTGTTACAGCTGCTCATACTACTAAAATTAAAAGCCTAATTTCTACCAATTTCAATGAAAGTGGAATTAATGCCACGTATACATTTTCTACAGAGTAAATAAAGCAACTGTAAGGAATAAGTTAAAAAGTGTATGTTATACAAAAGATTAGAGGTTTTGGAAAATAATGGCTAGTTATTAATACATAACTGCTTTTTATAACACAAAGGGCTACAGACTCAGTCTCACAAAGATTTAATACTGCATGAAGTCAATCACGTGCTTCTTTTGCATGAGAATTACTATAGAGCAAGTCTTGGCACAACTGGGACTTAACACACTGAAGTTCTCTGATTTTCTGAACCACAAAGCAAATGTTAGGAACTATCTTGACCAACATACATTTTTATGCTGTAAAAATGAATTTTTCTGCAACTCACCATAATGTAACTTGACAATAAAAGGATGGTTTACTTCTACTAGGATATCACGTTCCATTTTTGTCCGGACCCGATCTCGAACTACAACAGAACATGAGCAAGCAAGATTAAAAAAAAAAACAACTAAACAAAAAAAAATTACATTATGACTCAGTATTTCTCACATGTTTCCTGTGTCCTGTAAAATTATAATTGCCTGCAGGTCCTTATACTGAACACAGTTGAGAACTGAGAGAATTTATTCCATATTTTTTTCTGATGTGTATCTTTATGCATTTTGCTTTGCTTAAGTTCTTGCTATTGACAAAACCTAACACTAGGCAAATAAATTTAACAAAACACATGAGAAAACACAGTCACCTTTCAATTTGCTCTATACTTAGTTAACCTTTTAAACATTACAGCAAAACTGCCACACCTATGTATAGGAAACATGCTGCTAGTCAAAAGCATAGAGAATGAAAGTCATAGGAAAACAAACATAGCATAAATATAATCATACAATCATAAATATGTTTATATTGGTTTAACTCATTAAATAATTTACACTAATAAAATACTAAGTCCTTTACAATTTGGGAGGGAATTTTTTTCCATTTCCTTTATCATGAACTTAAAATAAAAATGCCATTGATTCAATGTAATATATACTCCAGATTGTATTTTTGATTTTAAGGACATTTACTGAGAATAAATGTGCATGAGAAATATATCAGCCATTAGAAGCAGTTACTGCTCAAGCTGCCTGTGTCTGAACAGGACATGTAAGTGCTCCTGTGCCACCAGACATTAAAGCCAAGCAAGCACCACATGCCAGCAATGCAGGAATACAGGCAGGGCAGTCAGCTGAGCACAGCACCTGCTTCAGCTGTTCTCCACAACTCTCCTGCCAGCTCCAGTCAGGGCTTGGTTCCCATCTGAAGCTCAGAATTAGCCAGGATACAGACAAGGACAGCTATCAAAGTTTGCTTTCAGTGGTTTAAGGTGTTAGGTTTTTCTCCTTCCCTCTATTCTACACTTTGTTACTGCTCCTTTCATAAGTGTTACATCTTCCTGAAGGAAGCACCCCATAGCAATGAAGTCACGTCCAAAGCTTAAGTTCACAGCATTCCTTGTATAGTTAACAAGCCAGAGTTATCAGATATTAAAACATATGGCAGGAAAAAAAAAAGAACAAGAAACAAAATTGTGTTTAGGTATTTATCTATCTTCTCCCAGAAACAGGCACTTACAATAATATAAGTACTTACAAAAAAAGTTATATAGATACATTTTCATGAATGACTACAACTATGAAGTTTCCACCTGCCTGCAGAACACATTCCTAAAAATGGAAGCTCATGAAATAAGTGCTCAAATACAGAGCAAACACCACGTTTGAATGTTGACCTTTGCATCTAAAGCCATTAAAATGCCACAAGATAGTTGTGCAGTTTAACTGTTTCAGCAGTTCATCTGAATTACAAGATGGAAATTCAGAATACTCTTTTTTTTAGGCAGGTTCAGGTGAGGAAAAAATGTACACGAATTTCAAGTGCCTGCAGTGATGCAATAGTTGCATGGAAAGTATGGACTTAATAAAACTCCAAGCAAAAATAGTGTAAAGAACTGAGCTCATTTCAGACATTAGCATAAGCCATTCTTTGACTTGACATCTGATTTTTGTTTGACTGTAATTTCCACATGCAATCTACTGGAAGCGCTGACTTTTCTAAACACATTTGATTCCAGACACTCTAGCAATGTTTTGGCTCTGTTTCTCTCTCCACATCATAAAGGGGCACTGAAAGATAACACTTTCTATAGGAATGTATTAATAAACTAGTCTCTGCAGTAAACAAAACTATATGTATATATTCTTGGACTTGATCTAAACATTAAAAAGTTGGACTGTGTAGTTACATGATTGTGTTCTGGCTAATATAGCAGCATTTCTATGAAAATATTCTCTCTAATTTTGATTTGTGGATCAGGTACACTGTTTTCAATGCCCTATCATTCATTATAGGGCACAAAAATAACTATGAAATCGATTTGAAAGAGCTAAAGAAACAGACAAATCGAGTAATATGCTGTATTATTTAAAAATATAGTATTATATATATAAAAACATTGCAATTATGGAAGATAGAACTAATTCCAGTTAATTTCATATTAAAGTTTAAACAGTAACCTTAATTTGCTTGCAACTCTGCTCTTCCTAAAACATCAATCACAAGCAAGCAGTGCATGGAAAGCATCTGATAATCCAGATACAAAGTGTTGAGAACTGTGGCATCCTCCTGATGGTATCACCTTTCTGCTCAACCCTTTTGCATCCTTGAATTCTTAGTGCCTCAGAGTGTCTCCTTTCCCAATTATAAGTCACGCTCCCAATTTCAGTATTTATCAGTGTCTCCCATCTGTAGGCAAAACTAGGACCACAGCTTGGACTGGAATTTTTACACAAGGTTAAACTGCAATCAAAAGGTGATGAAAAGAAGCCCTTGAACATCTTAAAAAAGCAACTGCTGAGTGACCTTTGACCAGTCCTGAGCTATTAACAGGCTGGGGAATGAAAGGCTGTTGAGGATCTTAATGTACCTTAAATGAGTGGAAATTAAATTCAGAAAAATAGGAAGTAAATAATGAGAATGACACGTGCCACAAAACACAAAGGAATCAAAATATAGGAAACTGTTCAAATACACACCCTCTGTAACAGTTTTAAGTGGAAGATCTGTGACATTTAGCACTAGATTTTAAGTTTAAAAATTTCAACATTTCAGCATAAGTTCATAGTCCAATGTTTTTGGACTCCATAATTCTCCATAATTCTAAAAATATTTTGTGATAAAATGATGTGTTAAAACTGAAATTCAATATAATAATCAGTAACATAGATAAAGCACCACAAGGTGTTGGAGCCATCCCAAAATGATCATTTCAGTTTCAGTACAGTCATGAATTAGAAGAACTTCACACAGACAAAGCTATTAAACAAGGGCATAAAAGAACAAGCATACAATCTGGTTAGGACACTAGTGCAAAAGATGACTTGCATTTTGATCTATGGTAAAAAACACCTTATTTCTTTTTTCTTACAGAATTCTGAGAGAGAATTGAGATTGTTCAGGCTTAGATTTATTTGCTACTGATAACATTCAAGATCAAAGCCAGCCAGGAAAAAGATCAATTCACAATCCATTTTTGCTCAAGTAACTCAGATGATTAACTTAACATTTTATAAAATACATTCTACATCAAGATCACACTCCAAGAGTTTGGAGCTATTGTCTGTTTCAAAAAAAGAAGACTAAGTCATGTGCTTAAGAACTTCTAGAAAAAACCAGCCGATATAATGCACTTTTAAACATCATGACCTAATTATAAACTGAGCAAAAGGCATTAACTGTATCCTTGGTGACACACAGCAAAGGAAAACCTGAAGGATATTAAATTTCAAATAACAGCTCAGGAGCAAGTCAGGTGGCAGATGTAACACAACCACTCTACTAACCCACCATCACCTAAGGAAACTGGCATGGGAAGGAAGCTGCTGTCCTCTCTAACTACCAATACGGTATTCTTAATCCTTAATCTTTCCAGGTTTATGAGACAAAGCAGTGTATTCTGCTATTTCCTGTTTCAGAGAAGAAAGATGTAAAACACACTCTGTAGAGCAGCACCTCTGTAAAGATTAGGGTTTGGTGTAATGTCCCTGATTTATCTTTTTTCTCTTCCCTTGTTCTAAACAATGCTTACCTTTCAAGGTGGCCTTTTTCAATACCTTCATTGCATAAAGCTGTCTAGCATCTGATCCTGAGATTTTTTTGACAAGGAAGACCTGCATTAAAAATTAGAAAGAATTCTTAAAAGAAAATATATTTTGCTATGAAATTCAAGTAGTCACTATGATTTCAATGAAACTCTATTTGACAGTTTGAAATTCTGCAAAGTCAAACCTCCTTTCATTTTTTCCCCCTCTGTTCTTTTATTTCATATTTTAAAAGTTTCATTCAAGATACTCTGCCAAATTAATTTTGGTCTCATTTAAGTGATTTCAGGGAATAAGAAAAAAGAAAAACAAATGGATTCTCTAAGAAGTTGATCCAATTTTGAAACACAAAAATCAGCTTTTTAAAATTAATCTCTAGTTTTATCTTATTGAAATTCATAGGATGGCACAGAAAATGTGCTAATAAAACAATTTTCAGATATGACAATAAACACATGAACAAAATTTGATCCAGAAACCCACATAAATCAATGTATAACTAAATAATTTAAAAAGCATTCTAGTGTTGCACCTACCAATTAAAGAGCAACCAGCTTCAATTAAAGGGTGTTTCATTTCCTTCTTCAGGATCATGGGATTTCTTGACTGGTAATGTTTTTAACACCCTTAACACAAAACTAATTCCAGTAGAGACAAATTTTAGATTTAGAAATGAAAAGAAAACCAAAACAACCACCCAACTGTCACAGGTTTTCTGGCTATGGACATATATAGAGACATGTTGTGGTACATGAGGAAGTTAAACATGTTCTGTGAAACCAGTTTGAGGTCTGGTTTTGTGCCCAATTCTCACTTATGTTAACATCCCTTGCATTACCCAGAGACTACCAGATCATCATCAAGAAACCTTCAAAAGCATGTAGATTTACTTTTTTTAAACTAAATGGGAAACTGTGATATCTTCATAAATTATTAGAAGAAAATGATTTATGGATTTTTTAAAATATTAATTACTTTTGCACAAAGGCTATGACAACTGAGGACAAGACTGCCATTTTTGCAGAAATTTGAGTTAGCTAGACAGTTTATTATTTTTGCTTTTTCAAAATTCACATTCCCCCTTCTCCCTCCCATTAAAGTACTGAATTTAGTATTATCAGTAAAAGTGATGGCTGAAATGGGCATTTATTAGCTTACTTTTCCTTGACCTTGAACAATTTACTTCTTGTGATCTGAAGATTCCCAAGTAAAAACTTGGTTATGATTCTAGATTAAATCAAATCTTTGGAATAAGGTTTCCCAGTGCATTGTTACTAGTATGAGTATGAAATTATACAGTTTCTAAGCACACAGATTTCCAAACTTCACTGGAACAATAATGTGACTAACAGTAACTTACTACCACCAAAAGAGAATTGGACCTATTTTTCTCATTTTCCTCCATATTTAAGGTGGATTTTTACATGCTAGAGCTTAACATCGCATTCACAACTGCAATTAAGGCTGAAAATGGATGTAAAGGCTCCGCTGTCTTCTCTTACGTATTCTATTCAGTCTTGATGATCTGTCTTGCCATGTGAACTTAATGTTTTGCTCTCAAGTTGGATTTGGACAACTAAAAGTACAGAAAATTTATGCCTAGTGAGATCTCAGTACTCGCAAAATGCTAGAAACATTGAGTCTTTAACAGATGTTCAGATAAATATCAAGGCAGATTGCACCATAACCAAATTATGAGAGATAATGAACATGACTGGAGTGTATCACATTTACTTCATTAGCCATTATTGCCTAAAATTTGTTCATTACAGTTGCAACATGCTACAAAAAACCAGCTTCTGTACTGGCGATGTCCTACCATTAGCAAGCAACAAGGAATACTTATCAAAAAACTCTTTCAACCCTCACCCTCTCAAATAGAGAAGAATAGTTAGAGAAGAATGACATTCCATTTTAACAGGAAATACCGAATTATTTCACATCAAGCCATTTTTTCTATTGAACTTTGAAATCCACATGTCATGCTAACATGTAAAAAAAAATACTGCTTAAAAAAGATCTGCCACAATTACAGCACCCAATTAGCACTAATTTAGAAAGCAGTTTTCACTTGCAACATTGCCTTAATGCAAAACCGTGGCAGTTCTAAATATTTCACAACCAATATTCAATGCAATATTTCTGAATAATTGGCTCCACAAGAGTCCAGTTACCAACCTTTCCAAAGGATCCTTGTCCTAGTACTTTCAGAAGTTCAAACTGTGAAGGGTCTGCTTTCTCATGTCCTTCCTTTACATGGTGAGTTATTGCAATTTCTTTGATACTTCCTTCTTCCTGGCACAGGAAAACAGAGGAATAAATTTAGATTAATGGTTTACAAATATTTACAAATTCACAATATGTTGAAAAATACCAGCGCCACTGAACCCAATGAACTAGACAATGCCAAATATAGCCAAAAGCCATTCAGCAATGCTATTTGCCTAATTAAGACAGGACTAGTTCAGTAACAACGTAGCTTAAACCTTTAGAGATGCTCCAGGATCCAGACAATAACAGAGTTGACAGAAGTCAGCAATTCACAAGCTTTTTTTTCTGGGGCCCATATTATAGAATCAATATTTCCGTTCCAGATTCACAACCAATTAATGGTGACCAATCCTCTTAAGAATTTAGTCATCTTAAAGCACATCTAGAGGACCATTATGCTGCAGCAATGCTAATGCTCACATTTTAAGACAGTGTGAGACTCAAGACATTTCTCCACAGAGCAACACTGTCCACCCCTACTTCAGCAGCAGGCTCCACCTGCCATTGACAAAATTCTGTTGAAGAAAGTATTCTGCTTTTCTTCTCAAGGAGGGTCTATCCTATAAAAGCTGCCTGGTCTTCATCCTTTCCCCTTCTGTGAGAAACTGGTCACCAGAAAGCTCTAAGCAACAGTGAATCTTATCTTCTTGTGCTCTGCAATTAATTCAGTATTTTCTGCATTGAATTTGAAAATCTCCTGGAAAGTGACACTCCTTGCCACACAAGGAAAGAATTTCAGAGCATATCAGCATCAAGTAAGTAAAAAAACCTGCATTCTTGTTAATGTCATCTGAAGATCTCTCTGGGCACTACATGCAATCCAATCTACACGCAACTGACTCCTAGTTAACATACAGAAAGCAATACAGTATCTATAGTTTCAACTTCTTGTTGATTCTTTATTTCTTCTATGGGTTATAGTGAATAAAATAAATCTGAGAATACCTTTCATCTATTTAATGAGGAACTCTTAGACCTGTTTCACAGAATGGTTGACATTGAAAAGGACCTCTGGAGACCATCTTGTCTAACTCTAAACCCTCTGCTCAAGCAGGGCCACCCAGAGCCAGCTGCCCAGGACCTGAATATCTCCATGGATGGTGAAAACCTCCCTGTGCAGCCTGTGCCAGGGCTCAGCCAGCCTGACAGTGAAAAAGTGTTTCCTGATGTTCAGACAGAAACTCCTGAATTTCCCTTTTTGCCCATTGCCTCAGGTCCTCACACTGGGCAGCACAGAAAAAAACTCTTTGCACCCTCCCTTCAGGCTGGTCAAACATCATTTCACCATTGTGAATCCATTCTGAATAACCCCAGCTACCTTTTTGCCCTCCACGTATACAGAAACGCTTCGTTTCTCCACAATTTTCCTGGGGATTAAGGCCTGGCTGACCAACCTGTATCCTGGATACAGGATACCTGGATCCTCCTTCTTGCCCTTTTTGAAGACAGGAGTTAACATTTGCGTTCCTTCAGTCACCTCTCCTGGTCATCATAGTTAGAAAATAATCAAGAGTGGCCTCACAGTGACAGCTGCCAGGCCCCTCAGCACTCATGCACATCCCATCAGGGCCCACAGACTTAGGTACACCCTGTCTGCTTAAGTGTTCTCTACCTATCCAGTGGCAGGAGCTGAAGGAATGGCCTGAAGTTGTGTCAGAGAAGGTTTAGGCTGAATATTAGGAAAAGGTTCTTCATCCAGAGTGTGGTTGGGCACTGGAACAGCTCCCCAGGGAAGTGGTCACAGCACCAAGCCTGACAGAGTTCAAGGAGCATTTGGACAATGCTCTTGGGGACGTGGTGTGACTCTTGGGGATGGTGCTGTGCAAGACCAGGAGCTGGACCTCAATGATCTTGATGAGTCCCTTCAACTTCAGGATAGTCTATGATTTTCCTCTAAGAGAATGTCTTCTACGCTCCAGTCTTTCTCTTCATCTATATGCATCAAAATGTGCACTAATTAGTTATAGTGATAGGTTAGTAGAGGCAGAGTTCTAAATCTGTGTTTCTGAAGTGCTAATTTTTATGTTTTTCAATCATTCTGCAAAATTTATGTGCATGAATTAGTGATGAAAGTATCCTTTTGCATCTGATAATTTCAGTACTGTATACAAATGCAAAACAACTGTCCACCCAGGTCAGCATATTCCAACACATGCTTCTCCCAGACTGACAATTCTTCTTCAAAAGATTCTTTTTTTCAAAAGATTACAAAATTGGAAACAAGAAATCCTGAGACTGTGTGTGATATATAAAAAAAACTCTATATAAAAAACTCTTGCACATGATTTGGAATAATGCACAGAACATGCTGGCAACTTTCAAAATCAGGGAGTGAAACAAGATATTTTAATGTGAAGAATATAGTTTCAAGAATAGTTTTAGAACAACCAAGACAAATCCAAGAAGTTTTCTAAGTTTAGGTGCCTGTTTCCATTTTAAGACAGCCAAAATGTTGCATGTGTGTACACAGGCATGCTGAGTACTCCACCTAATAATCTGAACCTCTCTATCTTTTCAGGAGAAAATACTACTATTGTTGACTCCCAGCTGAATCTTTACAGAGTCTGAAAGAAATATTTCCCTTTACTTGTCAAAGGAATAAATTGCTAGTGGACACTTTTAGTTTTATCTTTTAAATTAGTTGGATTACATACTACTTAAACCACCCACTGAATCTTAAGAGAATCCCAAGGGAGGAACAGAACAGCTCAGCAAAACAGGCTGCCAAGTACACATTACTTCAGATACTTTGATCCATTTCTGCTTAACTGTTCTATCCATTTGCTCCCTGGCAATCTTGGGAAAGTCAAAAACATGTGAAATGGAACTTTCTCAAATCTTTTTTTATCTACTGCCTTCAGGGATGCAAAGCAATCAGGTGGATGTAGGAAGGACATGGACCTGTTGGAGCAAGTCCAGAGGAGGGCCATGAAGTTGGCAAGAGGACTGGAGCACCCTCCTATGAAGACAGGCTGACAAAGTTGGGGCTGTTCAGCCTAGAGGAGAAAAGTTTGCATGGAGACCCCATAGCAACCTTCCAGTATCTGAAGGGGGCATACAGGGAAACCAGAGGGGGATCCTTCATCAAGAGAGTAATGGGAACAAACAGGAAAAAGGGAAAGTGAGGTCAGGTATTAGGAAGAAACTCCTTACTGTGAGGATGGTGAGATACTGGAATAGATTGCCCAGGGAGGCTGTAGATGCCCCAGCCCTGGCAGTGTTCAAAGACAGGCCAGATAAGGCCTTGAGCAATCTGATCTAGTGGGAGGTGTCCCTGCCCAGGGCAAGAGGGATAGAATTAGCTGACCTTTACGGTCCCTTCCAACCCAAACCCTTCTATGATTCTATATTACTTTAAAAACAAAACTCAAAGTTCAAAAACAAACCCAATTACAAAACTCAACAAGAACAAAAAAAGAAGAAAATATATTAACCTGCTCTCTATACACAAACAAAAATTATTATTTTTGAAAGCCTTGCAATTATTATGCAACCAACTTTCCCGTGGTTATTTTGAGCACCCTCTAAAAAACAAAACAAACCCCAAACCAGCACTTCATGTTCCTGATACCAAGGAAATATTCCCAGACTTTGCATTTTCTCAGGGCTCAGCTACTCTTCAATCCATAAAAGGCAGACCTAACAAAACTCTGCTTTAAACAAAAAGGAACTCAAATTATATCCAACTTTAGTTTGTCAGTAACACTTGTTTGGGAGCTAGATTTATGATGAGCAGTTGCCCACAAATTTGTGGTTTCCTTTTCTGACCTAACTGTTATTTTAACCTAAACAGTGTTCTGCAAATTCAGTTAAAAATACAAAAGCTAAGCCTTCTTTGAAACACAAATTATATGCAGAGGTAATCAAGCCTCACTATCTGCCTGAATTAAAATACAAGTCTTACACACTGTAAAAAGAGATCTCTATTCTCAACCAACTGCACTAATTACATCAGATGATAGATGTCATCTTGCAGTAAACTGGAAGAGAAGCCAGCAGTTCCATCTGGTACTGAATTGTTTGATCATTCCCTGGTACTTGGCAAAAAACATTTGTCCCATGTGATGAATTGAAAATAAATGAGATGCTGGAATACTTGGTCCTCCTCTCCTTTCTTCCATTCCTTGACAACTTTCATACAGGTACAGACAGTCAACTCACCAGTTGCAGTGGTGGGGTCTTCCTTCCAGCTACAACTATACCCTACTGCCAACCTTATATTTCTGTTATTCATAAGCTTTGAAAGCTCCCTTTCTCAAGCCTGATACTGCAGCAGGGTCTAAAAAAAAGTCTCAAGACATGATTTCCTCTTCTAGGCATACAGTTCTCTCAAAGCCGCCTTCACACTAGAAAGCTACACTACCTCAGAAAGCCATTAAAAACAAAACAAAACAACAAACCCAAAACAACCATGTGAGTCAACTTTTAAGTGGTTGCTACTGGCTTCCACCACATCGAAACTAAATACAGAACACAAGGAAACAAACAGAAGGTAACATTGCTCTGAGTTTCTTTAACAATGTAATAGTGTTAACACTGGCCTAGAAAGGAAGTGAGTGACAAACAAGTTTAGGTATGAGTTTAAAATACTATATTCCAGGATAATTTCCTGTACTGATACAGTCTGCAAGTCAGAACTATTCTGGGCAGTGTCTCCATATAAGAAAGCTTACAGTAATATACCTCACAATGTATGTCTATGCACAAGAACACACACATACACATAGGAAAGAACACCAAATGGACCATATGGTGCAGACAAATAAAATCCAAATGAAAAATTCTAAAGGAAAAAAAAGGAGAATTCTGCAACAGCAAGAGCAACCCATTTTTACCTTAAGTAATCAGCTGCCAATTGGAATAGGAAACATGCTTGCCAGTAAAACAAGAAGGACCTTCTAGGGAAGCACTGAAAAACTATTTAATCATTATAAGGCTATAAAAATAATAGCCTAATCATGTTGTTGGAAAAAAACCCCAATATTTTAGGTACTTAAACATTAAACACTCATTTTACGTCTAGTAATTGAATTTATGTGAATTTCCTTTACCTTCACTTTTTAATTCAAAGATAAATAAACTCTGCTGCAACGTAAAATACTTGTATTTTTTTTTCTGACATCTTATTACAGGAACAACTAATAGATAATGTGTTAAAAGGAAACCAGACTTCAAACCCTAAAGGAAGTAGAAACAGAGTCTTACCAGGTACATATTTCTCCATTGTAATGAAAAAGCCCAGAAAAGCAAGAGAAAAACATGAGTTTATCCATACACAGACTCTTCTGTAATTCACCCTTCAGAATTCTGAATTTTCAGTAGGAGACCTGAAAACTGCTGTGTAAAGAAGTGGCTCATGCAGAGCTGGATGGCATAAGCTCATCAGTGCAGAACAAGCTGTACGCTATCTGCAGACCTTTTTCTGAGCAGTGTGTTCAGGGACAGCTGAAAAGCTGGTCTAGGACTACTAAACTGGACTCTGAAGTGGTATTTAGGAAAACTACCAGTAAAATCTACAATACCATTGTGACACTCGTTAAGTGTTTAAATAGCACCTCAAAAAATGGAATTCTTACTCTACAAATTTTATGTAAAAAGGAGAAAGAAACAATTAACTAAAGATTAAAATAATTTAAAAAAATATGTAAGTGTATGCTGCAATATTGGCAAAATAATTCACAAGGAAATACTCCAAATCATCTAAATAGGCAGCACAGGATCAGATCTGTGCTCTTACTCATAGCAGGAAGAGGAAAGCCATTCAGAACAAAGAATATTAGCACATTCAAACACCATAGGAGTCTCACTGCACCTAAAATTCTCAGCCTCAGCTTCCTGAAAAAAAATGTGCAAGTAAAATGTGAACATGCACAGTAACAACTGCTTGGCAAAGAAATTTCAAAATACTGGGACAGATATAGGAAATTCAGCAAGAATTTACGCTTAAAGAGGTGTAATAACTAGATGTGAATTAACTTAACCAGAACATCAAAGAATAAACTGCTGTATTATGTATGGAATGCTTACTTAGGCAAGGTATTTCTGGAAGACAGATTTTTCCTTTTCTGTATACTCAAAATTATGGGAGTATGAGTAGAAATATTTTAAACACTTAAATCTTAATGACAGTTATAACAGTTATTAAAAGAACTAATTAGTCCATCAGCTTCGTGATGAGTCACAAAGACTTGAGTATACACTTTTCAATATACTGAAAGTATAAATTAAAATTATGATATGCATAAATTACTCAAAAGGAAAAAAGCAGCAACTACCTAAAAAATGTAAAAAAATGTATTTTTTAGTGCAAAAAAAATAATGGACCATTGTACTTAAATTGCTCCTACTTACAGATGACATTTATGGGGTGTAAAGTCATGAAGTGACATAGAACTGGAAAGGTAAAGGAAAAAATGTACAGGGAAACATTTACAGCTTACAACATTCAAACATTAAAGTCAATAGCATGTGACTCTAAAAGTAAACTGGACCCATCCTGAACAGAAAGACTGACTGCAGTCTCTGCTGTCAGCTTCAGTGAAATTAAACTTAACAGTTGACCAAAAGCAAGACAGCCAAAGATAACAAAGATAGGTATGCACAACAAGACTAGGGGCCGGAAGGGTCCAGGAAGATTTTATTCGATTTTAATGGTGTGAGACTTAAAAAAACTTCAAATTAAAAAACAAAACAACAACAACAACAACACAAAACAAAACAAAACAAAAAAAACCCAAACAACTTTCTGATTAACTATGCAGAGAGTAACAAAAAACCTGGAAGGTTTAATTTTTTTACCATACCAAGAGCAAAGACAGGTATGTGCAGTATATGCCATGAGTGCCTATAGATTAAGGCTTTTTGAAAGAACATTCTATTTATTGTTAACATGTTGAAACACTTCAAAAGGATTGGCCTCACTTTTTGGATACTCTGAGGTGCATTATTGTGGAAAATGGATGTTCTTATTTGATGACAAAAAAGGAGTAACAGCAGCTAAAGGCTAAACAAAATAAATTATTCCTTCACCATATCCAAGCTCCACCTGGAACAAATTCAGAAACAGATTTCTGAGAAAGTTCTCTTTATAAAAGGTTGATTTAGAAAATCCCTTAACTCATTACTGAGTGAGACATGTGATGAGTAACTATCCTATCCTGAGTCCTTTGCATCAGGAAGGGGATATTGAAGATAACACACAACATCCGCACCCTGTTACAACAAGGGACTCGAACTGTGTGCAAAACAAGGCTGGCTGCATGTTCACTTTCCCACAGAATGAACATTACACAGATGAAGGTGAAAATCTCTTCAGAAGTGCAATGAATTTCAGCTGGCAGATGACTAAATACTGATCAAAAAACTTCCCCTCTGCACACTCGTTGGCTATACAAAATATAACAAGAAATACAACACCAAACCTGTAACATCAGAATAAAAGGTTTCATGGTTGAAAAAAGTAAAAGGCCATACACCAATCCCTTCTGCATCTAACAGAGATGGAAGTTATGAAATAAAGGACATAAAGAAACAAGGACAAGGACAAAACATTAATCTCACACTCATTTTAAATAAAATTTCTGAACTTTACAACAATTTTTGGACAGAAAGAAACTCCTGTAGTATCTTTGCTCTTTTAGAACTGAGAAAAAACTTGACTATCAGTAGGACTTTTAAATAAACTGCCATTTTCCAATAAGAAGCACACATCACTAGGACAGATGTGGCTACACATATTCAAGTTCATCAAACCCAGTGAGAGGGAAATCTGACACATTCAACAAATCCTTGGATGGGTCCAGTAATCATAAAAGTTCTTCCCAGACATCAAACGTTGTTGACATGCTAACCAAAAACTGTAAAAATGAGGTTAAGACTTTGATTTCAGGTAAGCATTAGATAAGAATATTAACAAATTTTAATCTCAGTAAATAATTAAAACCTTTATAATAGCTAAGCCATCTTAAGCAACTGTTGGAGAAATTAATTTAAATACTGATAATCCTGGTTCCAGCATTACCCAGGTTTCACCTTTACTTGTTAATTCTGTACTGGTCTTAAGAGAGTAAAGAAGGTACAAAACAGAACCATCTTTGACATATAGTCACTTACAGAAAATAAGTAGTCTTGGCTATGACTTAATTTGCTCCTTAAGAATTTTTTCAGGTTTTCCACTGTAAAGTGTTTTTTACAGCTCATGTTCTTGTAAAGTCTTCCCTGATTTTTTTATTTTTACTACTTGATTGTTCATTTTATTATGGAAGCCTCTGCATCCCTGATTTATGCTGCACACAGAGCAATGGCCCCCATGCTTCCAGCCACAATCAATCCTCTCCTGCCTCGACCTGCAGCGAGCACAGCTGCTGGGGGACACAGCACAGGGCTGTGTCCAGTGGTCCTGAGAGTCCTTCCAAGAGTCACTGCCTGACAAAGTCGAGTCACTCCCCCAAACTCTGCAAGATTTTTTTCTTAATACACCTTTTAGCATTTAACTGTGACAATATTGTGACTTTAATACTTCTTTTAAACAGACCCTATTATACATTAGAAAATGTTGGTGGGATGCCATCAGAAACTCTTTAGGGAACTATTTAATTAATATTTTCAGTTTAAAATCACATATTGCAATATTTGTTGTATCTACTTTATATGAGGATAATTTACACATGAGAAACAGCCAGAATCACCATAAGGAAAGATCACAGTCCTGGAACTTCAACTTCTATAGTCAGAAATCAGAGGGGAAAAAAATTTCTTTTTATAGCTTTAATCATAACAATTAAGTCAAAACCATACTGCCCATATTGGTGAACACCTTCCTCAAACATCAGCCATTTTCAAGATAAGACCTAAAACAGTGTATCAGTCCTAAAATCAGTGTATGCTGTTTATCGTACAATTTTAAAAAAAGCAAATCCAATAAATAAAGAGCTAGCTGCAATCTAATTCTTCTCCTGAAAAATGTGCAGCAGCCAAGATACTGTTTTTATAATTTTTCATTAGTTAGTATTGATTATGTAGCAACATAGATTTTTCTATTTTCAGTACAGAAGTAGCAGCTTTGTTTGCACCCCTCTCAATTTCTTTTCAGGAATGTTTTGCTTCCTTTAGACAAATGCACTTTCCTGAAACACATGTACATTCACTACAAGCAAAGATAAGGCTGAAAACAGAAAACTGGATTCCCCAGCCATTTACTTAACATTGCTCCAACAATGGTTATAGGTTGCCTTTTACACTTTGTCAGCCCTCACTGTACTGCTAAGAGCTCTGCTGGACATGGCTGTGCTTGGCAAAGTATTTGTCTATCACAGGCATCATAATGTTGATCCCAATAATCAAATAAACCAGTTCTGAAGTATTGACTATGATATTAAACCTTGGTGCTGAAGTTACATAACGCAGTTATATCCTGTAAGGACAGTCAGCTTATTGGATATCAAGTGATTTTAAAAGGATGACTCAATGTTGGCACAGTTCCCCAGCTCATATACAGAATTTCCTTTTCCTCCCCTCCCTTGAGTCAGGAAGTCTCCTAGATGCATTTTTACTTTCCCAACTGGTTATGAACATAGGATTTTCAGCATTATCTGCAGAAATGAAATCTCCTTTTGAGTTATACTTTTTGAAGTAATAAAGAGCCAACAAGCTGAAAACCAGTTACTTTTACCGCTTTTATTAGAGCCTATAGAAACCTTCATTTAGGTAAAAATTGGAGTTAAAAATGTGACGAGTGCACCAGTCTAGGTATTTTGAAATATCTTAGACACCTTTTATATACATTCATAAATTCTATACTTTTTATACTTCTACCTTCAAGTTCAAAACTACCTTAAAAATAAAACTCAAAGTCCAGCAAGTACTTCACAGCCTCCCATAACTTTGGTAAGTACTGTTAGTGAGCTAAATCATGGATGAAAACCTATTCTTTATATCTGTGACTAATATTCAATTTGAGTCACTTAATAGAACTAATCACTACTTATATGCTCATACACAAACAACTGCTCCAAAAAGCTGATTAAAAATCCTACTTTTGAAGTACCAATTTTTCCAATACAACAAAAAACAAGGCAGTACCATGCACAAAATTAAGTCAAGCTGATCTGAGGATACTCTGTGTGTGTTGTCTGTTTTACACTACCACCGGAGAAAAGAAAGAGTAGCAAAGCAGAAGTCCTAAATGTGGACATCTAAAGTCAGAAACACAGGCTTTCAAAATTTGTCTTTGCTTCTTTTGAAAAGATAGAAAAACTTATAATTTCAACTAACATCATATCACTGGTTGCTGACAGCATCTATTGTTTCATGTGATATAAAATAAGATTTCCTAAAAGAAAAGTCTATTTATAAATGTTTAATTTCAGGTCTAGGCTTTTTTGAAATTCTTGAATTGTTAAGTCTCTCAGACAACAACAATTTATAGAGGTAACAAAGAAAAAATGTATTTATTCCTTACCCTCTTTCTACTCTTTTTCATTCCTGGCTTTTTCTGCAACATATCTGAGCTCTAGAAGGATGCCTATGTCTGTATTTGTTCCACGTAGCCAACTCACAGGATGAAGACTGCAGAGCAGGTTACTGAGACAGAACTCCCATTCTTTTGGTTGTACAGATGAAGCAAGATAGGAGCTTGAAGAATGAATCCTGTCCCAGAGAAACAAGCCAGAGGGCAGGTAAGGCCCAACAGATAAATGTGGATCACCAGGCTGGGAGTGTAATACTGAAAATGCTTTCTTTTCTTGGAAGGAAAATATAAAGGGCCAGGACAGAAGTAGGACACTACCCCTTCCTTCCCAATGGAACTGTGAGCAGTAGGGTGTTTGGCAGGTAAGCTGAGGAATTCCTGAAAGCATTTTAAAAGCTCAGTGTCACCAAAAGCAGTTTTACAATGCAGTTCTCTTTTGATCAAACAGCACAAAATTATCTCATGAACAAAAATGTGCTCATCAGCATTGGAAAAAACCACTCATTGGGTGGAACTTTCATTTCCCAGTAACTCTAAGCTTTTTTCCTACTTTTTAAGCACTAACATTTCAGAGAATTGCAATTTAAAAAAAGCTAATTAAAAGTTTAGAAGCGCCAAACTATTTAGAAGGAAAAATAACCCCTGACCATATTCAGCACTAATTTATGAAAGCTACAAATCCTGTTCTATTACCATAATTTCCTACACATATACTGAAATCTATATGGGTTGAAAACCTTTAGTTTGGTCTGCAATAGCTAGCATTTTAAAATCAACACAATGTTGAAGACAACCTAACCAGGCTGCTGTAAGTAGATAAAAAACCGCCAATTTTTCACCAAATTTCTGAGGAATAACTTTCATGTTGCCTGTGGAAAAGAACTATAATTCAGGACAATGAGTTGATAAAGACTTATAAAATGAGGTTAACATTAAAAAAATGCTTGATTATGTCGCAACCGATGTTCTATTGTTTCACATTCATGTCTTGTTCTGGTGTTTCTCTTATGGCAAAAAAATTCCATTTAATTTTTTAATACGCATTGCAAAAACTATTACAAATTGTTTAAACCAGTACATGGGCTAGTAAGTGTCCACCACTTCTACACGTTAATAGACCTTCACTTAAGATGTTAAGTCATTACACAAGAAGGTTTTGGTTTTGGGGTTTTGGGCTTTTTACCCCCTCACTGACAGTATTTGCAGAACAGAAGGTAAATGCAAAAACTGATTTGCCTTCCAACGACAAAATGTTCTGCCCCATTGCATGTTTATATGTAATGTTAAATAGCTCTGAAATAGTGCTTGGGATGATACAATAGTCCACTAGTAATTTTTCTCAACTTAAACCAAACTTTTTAACGCTTAAATATATGCTCAACAAGACAATTATATAAATCAAACATTTGCTATGACTAAGTTATCATTTAAAAGTTGAAATAACCCTAACACTGTTATGCAAGCATCACTACACTTCATACCATTTCAGAAGTAAATTTAAGATATTAATAAGCCTGAGTTATTTTCACTATCACCACACAGAGCTATATTTTACAGTCTAAAGTACTATATGAAGATGTACTATTAAAATAGCCACTAAGTATTAAAAATACAAAAGTTTTTAATAAAACTTAACTCTCAGTGAGAAAACATAAAGCTAAGCTCATTTTAACACCCCCCACCTCCCTCTGAAATATAAGTTTTACACTATTTACATACAGGTAACAAATTCCTAATAAGGCTTAGTTATCAGCAGGTATCTTAGAAACTTCTACAACATATGAACATACCACAGACTTTTTCTTTTTAAGGAAATATGAAACACTTTGTATCCAAACAACACCGATTCCTAAGCGGTGAAAGACTAAAACTCCTCTGAAATTAGAAGTTAAACTAAAGTAAAACTTCCCCCCTTATTCTCTTAAACAAGAAACTAAGCTCACCCGAACAGAGCGAACACGCAGAGCCAGAAACTTAAACATGACTAAGAAACCATGATGTTTGGATTTTCTGAGTGAGCGATCATAAGTCTAGCAGGGAAGACCAACCCTGGCGTTTTTGCTGTGACCAGCTGTTCCGGCAATTAGAAAATTTCCTGTCAGGCAAGTCAGACACAGCTGGGGGGTGGGGAGAGAGAAGGGGGGAAAAAAAGGGTCAAAAAAAGGAGGAAAGATATTTAAAAAAAAAGACACTGATTTCACACACAGAGAGCTGTGATAAAGAAAGACTGGGCAGCAGTGGTACTCATGTTGCTGATTCTTATAGAGATCAGCACAGGAAATGTAAGCAGATTGCCTGATAGCAACAGGCTGTTGCAGATGTTACTGATTCCTGGTTCCCAGAAAAGAACAAAAGAGACCAGGATCTCTTTCAGAAATCACACCACTATGCAACATTTAAATGATTAAGCACAATAGCAAGTATTTTAAGTCCTATATGTGATAATTGTATTTTTATGAATTTAACTTTACAAAATATTTTAAGAACTCACATATCACTACTTTACAGACTTCAATGCAGAGAATGCCTAAAGATTGTTTTTTTCTACTGGAGACTAGTTAGAGGATCAAAATGACCTTGAGCCTAGTCCTTTGAAATCCTTCATACAGAAAATGCTACACAGATGTTCTAAGCCAAGGCAAACTGCAGAAATATTTGAATTGGATTGCCCAGCTCAAATGTCTGACTTATACATTAATATTGTATTGCTCTGTAGAGAGCGAACTTCTTGAAATAAAAAAGATCCCTAAGCTTTCTTTCAATGTTAAAAAGTCCCAAACACTTCAAATGTTTTAGGAATTAGAATTCAATCTAGTTACTTCAAAGAGTAAGAGATGAAGTTTTTAATTTGATGTCTCTAGATTTAGTATGGGAGATATTTTCCTGAATATTGACACTATCTTTAGCTTTCTTGATACTTGTTAAAACAATGAATTCGAAAGTACATGCTCCTTTAGTGGAACAAGACTGTTTTTCAAGTAATAAATAAACAAAGGCAAGTAAACACCTTTAGTCAAAGGCATATACAAGTATTCAGCTGTAAACATATCCAGGTGATTCTGTTTAGTGACTAAGTATCAAAGGAAACATACAGCAAGATACTGTAGTCCTGCTTGCACAAGACATGAAAACAAACCCACCCTGCAGACAGCTTCCCTTGACTGGGTTCTAACAAATATCTGCATTACTGCTTTTTTTGTTATACTTTCATTCCTCTTCAGAAGACAAAGCCAGTAATTTAAGTAACAGAACACATTGCTGCTATCTCTATCACACATCCTGGCTCCCTACACTATCAGTTTCTAGCTTTTCCCTTAAATTGGGATTACACATGTCCCCAGCATGAGCCAAGATTCTCTTGTCAAAATGGAGAGGGGAAATAAAGACTTGACTTTAGCCATATCCCAGAAGCAAAACTGTCCTTTTAGTGTTCTCTTGTACTCCTCTGGGTCTTTATTTGTGTAACATCTGCAGTGTGCCGAATATACATCATTATTATTACAATAAACACAGGCCTTCAGGAACTACTACTGCACAAAGGAGGACTTTGTGACTCAACTGAGGGCTCAAAAGTCCTCAATGCCAATGTACTTTCTACAGTGCTGTGTGGTACAGCGTTTTTTGGAAGAAGCAGTCTTTCCTACAACAGCAGTTACACAGCATGAAGAATTATTAAACATTAGTTTCAAGATGAACAAAGCTTCTTGAACACAAGGAGCTTACTGCAACACAAGGATTTCAAATACTTCATGAGTAACATAAAAATTACTTGGAGCTTTCCTCTCTTCAATTGTTTCAAACCTGCACCTACTTCCTCCTTCAAAACTGAAATACCTCAAGAATTTAATTTTGCAGTTTAACAGCAATATAGTTATTTGCACTTGGAAAACTTAAAATAAAAATAAATAAATAAATAAATAAATGGCAGACCACTCAAGCTCTTTGCCTTTACCTTGCCAAGAACAGATACAATTACACTAAAAGCAGAGTGACCAGGAATCTTCAAGTCATTAAATTAAACCCTGTGATACCAAAAAAATCTAAAAATCCAGAAATGGAGAGTAAATGGTAAAAGCTACTCTAACTGCAATATTCCTTAAAGATGAAAACATACTGTGGATAAATAATAATTTTCTTATATTTTGGCTGTAAAGGGTAAGAGCAGATTTTGCTGTATCTGCTAAGGGTGACAGGAATAAGGCATTTCAACCGAAACATTTGTACAATTACTGACTACTGCTCTCCCAAACCTTTTATGCGACCTCCCAGAGAAGCACAAAGCACAGTGCTCAGGGGTCAGTGGGGTTACTTCACAACAATAGCTCTCCTATAACTGGCATGAGTCTGGCAGGTGGAAGAAATTTCTTGTGCTCTGGGAGAACACAGCCTGCATGGTTCCCAAAGAGCACCAGCAGCTAACCAGAAACATTAAGATATAAGCTACACAACTGACTTTGAGAATCTCTCAGAAGAGAGCTTGCCCTTTTAAATATTCCTTCGTATATGAAGGAGACAGGTTAGAGGGCAGCAGTCCCCAACAGGAAAGTCTCTGATAAAAAGAACAAATTGCTTTAGCAAGTGGCTTCCCTACCTTAAAATCTTTGGTAAGGATTTGTATTATACTTGTTTATCAGGAGACACAACTGTCTCCAAAACAAAGGGAATGTGGTACGCCTGTCAGTCGCAGTTCTGTCAATTACAGAACTCCACTTGCACAATGCATTTCCTTCTCCTCCAGTACAGAAATATAAAGTCAGTTCATCTCCCATCTTCCCGTCCTCATCGTTTAAACTGGATGATGAGTTTACAAAATTAAGAGAAATGCTGTCTAGACTTTGAAGACAACAGAGCTCACAGACACTACAGACAGCAGGAGAACTGAAAAACGCTGAGGAACTCTCAAAGCAATACAGAATATTTGGGAATCCATGAGTTTCATTGGATGCTGAAACATTTAATCTAAGCGGAGTCCATCAGGTAAGCTGACAATACATTCAGCTTGAGAAGTGTAATAATGCAAATTAAGTCTTTACAGTGCTAGAAAAGCAAGTCTCTGCAGTATGGAATGTTTTCAATTATTTGCAAAAATCAAAGAAGTAGCAAAGTAGCACATATATGGAATGAAAAGCCCTTGTTTGACAAAGGTCAACAGTTGAGGAACAGAGAGCTAATTTTTTAAGTTTTCAGAAGCTCAATAACATACTTTTCTTAATAATAAATACATTTGTATAGCCAAAGCAGCAATATTCTATTAAACAGGGGGTGTGGCAGCTTCCATCTGTCAGTTTACAGGCTTTGCAGGGCTACCATCTGTTTTCTCTCTATGTAACAAGTAAGCAGCTTGACTTTGAACATTGCTTACACTCTCAAATTATTCAAATTTTCTGATCGAGATCCTGAAAGTACCCTGCACCTAAGACATTAAGTCACGCAGAAAATCCAGTACAACACATCAATGAAAGTTTTGCTGCAACCTTTCCCCAACACTTTGAGGAAAAAAGTATTCCAGGGCTTGCCTTCTTCATACATTAGTTTGATATCTAAGAGTTAACATCTCAGATCAAATGGTCTGCACTGTTTACAAGGATGCTCTAACTTCTTATGTACATGAAGACCTGCAAGTTCATTCTCAGAGAGGTAAGATGCACCGTGTCACTAAGTTGGTAACAAAATTCATCCAAGTTTCAGCAGAGTAGAGCGCTTTGGAAGATAATGAATTTCCAATTTTATCATATTAGACAAAAAAAAAGCATTTTGCCTTTTGCAAAGCACAATCTGGTCATTGAGAAGGAAATGACTGGATTTAATTTTTTTAAATTTTTACTGGATGTAAATTGTTTGCCTAAAAAAGCTTATTTGTTCAAGAATTAAGTTATTTGTTTGTAAAACAGAATTAAATACATGAATACGTATATCTAAGTATATTTAGTAGAATACACTAAAAGGAATGTAAGAATTATAGAATACTTTCAAGTATGTTTAGTATTTGTAACCCAAGCTGTTACAAGAAGCTACACAAGTAGCTGTTTCAGCTAAAGTATCAGTCTGTAAATAATGAGGAGGAGTATGGACTATGAACACTTGTGAATCCAAACATTTCTCTAATGTTTAAGAAATTATAGCTATGTCTTAAAGCCTCTACTACAGAGCCAAGACGTTTTGTCAAAAAACTGACAAAAACGCACAGACAGAAAATTGAAACATGAAGGTTGTATTAGCAAAACAAATATATTAAAATAATCATCAGAAATGCCTTCATTGTCATGTCAACAAACATGACTGTTCCTAAACATGGAAACTGTTATTGGTCACCTACGCAGGAATATCCAGAAGTTTAGAGCAGTCCTGAAATGGTGCTTCAATTTGCCAAAAGGCAAACAAAAGTTTCTGAAACACTGAGTTCTCACTAGTACAGAATATTAGAAATTGAGGTAAAACTAAAAATCAGTTAAAGCCTCTCTGAAATGTTTTAAAATGTCAGTTTAGTTATGTTTTTTTCCCCTGAATTTTTCTGAATAACACTCTCATCCTACATTATTTTCATAGATGAAGACATAACAAATGAGATTACCCCAGATTACTCTGGATTTAGCATTACTGTTTGAGTAATGGGTGCTGTTTTGCCCACGGCTGTAACTGATGAATGATCTTGCTCTCCTTATCGAGACATCCCCATTCCAGTGCTTTATAGATTTAGTGTAAATGGTATGGTATACATGCATGTAAAATACAGAATCTCAGCACTCAACAATCAAATTCAATTCTTCGACAATGCGATTGTATTGTTCACGTGCTTCAGGTTTTTTCCAATGTATTCTGAAGCCTTTTTAAGATCACACTTTTCTTATAAACTCTTTTAATAAAAAACACCGATTGGAAAGACAACGGTCCTAATTTTCATCTCTCCTGACCGCAAACAGATGTGTTATTTAAATTCTACCAGGAAAAAATAAATGAAAAAGACTTCTTAAACTTACTGACTTCTCTTTGCAAGCATTTCTTACTCTGCCTTTTGACTACCCTCTGACTAGTGATTGTTACCTTAATTATATATATATTTTAGTAAGATGACAGCTTAATTAACTGAGATTTAATTTTTTATCACCCCAATCAGCATATTTCAATATGATTTGTTTTGATTAGTTTTAATTCTTTGTATGCTTTAATTCTGCTTGTTTAAAAGTAGGGCCAAAGCAAGAAGTCAAAGGTAGTAACATGACCCCACCACCTGCATTGGAGAGAGGTTCATCATAAGTTTTGAGCCTGAATAGGTTCCACCTCTGCCTGTACTGAAAAAAACAACAACCTTTAGTCTTTGCAGGTTACTAAAAAGAAATTTTCCTGCAACTTATAGATGAAAACTTCACTTCTAGTGAAAAAAAAACTTTTTACAAATTCTTGGAACCTAATATTTTTCATATGCTTAATAATTAGACTTAAGCTAGTAGAATGCAATGGTAATACATCAGTTGTAGTAAGTGTTTTATCAGCTACATAGGATCCAGATCACAGAACAAAAAGAACACAGCACAAATATGATATGATCTTCACATACATACAAAATGGGAAGCCACCTGCTAGACTAGCTGCAGTTTCTGGTTAGCTTTAACTAGCAATAAAGCATCCAGCATGATTACAACAGCTCAAAACAATTAATTGGCTCAGCTAATTTACTCAATCTCTATGGACACAGAGGTACAAAAAGCAACGGCAGACAGCATAAGAGTAAGAAAGGTAGCAAATAAAAGGCTTTAAATAGCTTCCCCTTTCAATAATGTCCACTTAAGCTTTCACATTAGGTTCAGCTTCAGCCATCTGTTCTTACATTTATTTCCTGCTGGTCCCAGGTCATTTATGAGATACAGATAAAAAAAAATGTTGGCAACAAGCTATAAAGTCAGATATAATCAGCACACTTGTTGCAATAAAACCAGAGTAGTGAATGACTCCCCTTTTAAAAGAAGCAAGACTTTGAACCATATAGCATCTTGGACTCCTTAGAAATGGGTATCTTTATATTTCCTGCTTTCCCTAAAACTACCAGCAAGTTTGAATCACAGCCATGTAACCCAGGCTTTCCTGTTAATTAATTTTACTTTTGACCAAAAGAACACAGATGTAATGAAACAATTTCTCTTTTGATACACAGAATATTAGAGTTCCTATGTACACAGAACTGTGTTAGGTTTTAATATTTATTTTAAACTTCCTATCTCATTTGCATCATCAGCATTCTATCTAACTACTTACAACAGCAAAAGGATGCTGATTCCAAGTTTTCACCTTCTATTTCCACACGTATGGCAACTTTCTACCCTGAACTTCCATACTTTACTCACCTACCAAAGTATTTTGTTTTCTTACCTGATTTGCTAGTACACCCTAGGCATTCTACTGTCCTCAGCTACGGCTGAGAGAAATTTCATACATTGTTAGTAACTATGTAAGTGCCCCAAGTCCATTCAAGTGCAAAGTTAAACACTACAACTTAAATGACTTCCAGTGGTAATTTAAAATGGTCTGTATCTTGCAACAAAGCAGATTATGAAGCACTGACAGACTCTCATATCCCAGCTCAAGCAGTATTTTATCACCTGCCTGACAGCACTGGTTAGCTTCCAGCTATATAACTGACTAACCAGCTAGTAGTAACATCTTGTTTAAAAACCCCGAGATTAATTTACACCACAATTGGCAACCTTTTACTCATCACAGACTAGAAATAAATGCAAAGTATACTCCTAAAATACTGACATTAAAAAGCTAAAACAATCTTAACAAAGCAGCTCCAGCATGACAGAAAGAATACTAAAGAAATATATTAACTTTTTGATAGTTATGCTGTATTAAAATCGGAAAAAAAGCAGCAGTTAGGAAGTTTCCAAAGAAGGTACAGGGAAACATTTGTAATCATCCTGTAGTTATCAACTATTGAAAGAAAAGTTTGATAATTTTGAGTGATAAACTCTAGCTGGCTGCCAGACACCCAACCAGTCACTTTCTCAATCCCCCCTCCTCAGCAGGACATGTAGAAGAAAAGCCCATGCACTGGCTTAAGAACAGGGACAGCACACACCAGTTACCACCATGGGCCGAAGAGTATAAATTTCAGGAAAATTTATTTCACCTGTTTGCAGGACAGTGAGAAACAAAGACAAAACTAAAACCACCTTTTTCTCCACCCTCCCCTTCTTCTAAGGCTGCTACCACTCTTCTACCTCCTCTCTGTCAAACAGAACAGGTGGAATGGGGATTGCAGTCAGTTAACACTTTCTGCTACTTTCTCAGTTTTCCCCTGCTCCAGCACAGATCCTTTCCACTAAGTCCAGTTCTTCAAGAATAGACTGCTCCAGCCTAAGTCCCCCATGAGCTGCAGTCCTGCCAGAAAACCTGCTCCCTCTGTGGGCTTCTCTGGGCTGCAGTTCCTGCCATCAACGTACTCCAGAATGGGCTCTCCACAGGCTGCAGCTCCCTGCAGGGCACATCTACCTGCTCCAGTGTGGAGTCCTCCACAGCCTGCAGGGTGGAGATCTTCCCCCTGTAATCCTCCAACAGGCTGCAGGGGACAGCTTCCATCACCATGTCTTCTCTGGGGCTGCAGGGGAATCTCTGCTCTGGCACACAAAGCACCTCCTTGCCCCTCCTTCACTCATCTTGGTGGCTTGCAGGGCTGTTTCTCTCACAGTTTTTTACTCCTTACCCTCACAGATGCAACACAGCAATTTTTATCCTAAACCTGATATCACAGATCTCCACCCACACCTTTGATGGGCTTAGCTTTGGCCAGGGCTGGGCCCATTTTGGAGCTGGTTGAATCTGGCTCTGTCCTACATGGTGGTGCAAACCCTCTTTCCTCTTCTCACAGAGATCAACCCTCCCCACCAAAACCTTGCTTTGTAAGCCAAATACAACAGTTAAGTTACAGACTCAAAACAAGGAAATAATCAAGCAATGGCAAAAGTCAAAATAAATTAACAAACCAATGCTTTCCCAATGATTTGCTCTAGGTTACACAAAAACTGAAGTAAGCACTGCAGTCTATATTATGCACAATATTAGAACAAACGATCTCCTGGTGTTTCTTTCTAAACACACAAATACTGTTCTTTTCTTACTGTTAACACTGCACTACTTCAGTCACCTGTCAGCAGCTGCCTCATTTCTTCATCTTGTGGTACATACAGCAGAGCCTTGATGCTATGAGGAGGAACCAAGAACAGCTATGCAGTACAGGCTTGCAGTCACCCAGTTTTCATGGCAGCTTAAGAGCTACATCTATTACTGGTACATTTAAGACAAACATGGGAAAAGCAACTTACTATCTCAACTGTCTCTGCAGGATTTCAGCAGAGAAAAACTGCTATAGTGTTGCAATTATACCCATGCTGTATAGATGGAAACAGCTTTGACCACCTACTTACAACTTGAAGTCTGCACAATATGCAATAGCAGCAAATGAACCTTGAAGTCCAACCAAATATGGAGTTTTATTGGCAAAGCCATTCATCACCAGGCTTAACATTCAGCTAGTATTCTCTAACACAAAATACAGGTAAACTTGATGATTGACAAAATTCACAGGCATTGCAACAAGAAAACTGAACTCCGGATCTTCACATTACAAAATTCTGTAAATTGCAAGTTTGACATGAAGACAAGGAACCTTAAAAAATTATCACAGTCAGGAAAGTTCATTGGTCCTCTCTTTAGTAACAATCTCTATTTTTAAGAAGCCCAGGTTAAGAATTTCTTTGATGAATGTCTTTCAATAAGAAGCACAATGGAAACTATACTTTCACAGTTGTTCCTCACCCTTGACCTTCCCTGAAACATTATTAAAAGCTGAGGAATGAGTTTTGAGAACAGTAGGACACAAACTAGACCCAAGCCAGTGAGGAAAAAACCTCTCTCAAAAATATTAAAATCTGAGAGTACACCCCATGTCCCAGCACTAGTGGCAAATGGCCTATGAATTAAGTGATGTCAGTGTGCTCCAATATTGTACTATTTTTATTACAGCCATCTTTTACTCACAGTTTGTTGGTTGATATCATCTTCTGCCATAGGTTCATCCACAATTTGCTGTCCATTCTGTAAAAAAAAAGATTCAGAAAGTGAAAACAAATACTGACTCCAAGTACAGAAATAAATATATTGGAGACAGGCTGTCATAGCATGTTACTGTACTCTCCTCTCCATATTCTACAAAAGAAGGTAATTGGAAGCAAACATGGAAAACTCCCTATTGCTGGCACGTAATGCCACCCCTTGCTTTGATCCTTATGTATTCTCAACCTGGATGAAGCCACAGTAAGGAATATGTAAAACCACCCGGCATTTGAAGCCTCACTACTACACAGCTAGACATTATTTTTCACTACTACAACTTCAGCAAAACAGTTAAACCTGATGAAGACCAAATGGCAAAAAGCCACACAAGGCAAACAGATAAACGGGTTCTTTCTGAGGACATGACCTTAAATAGCAAGTCAGCCCTTATTCCACCTTAAGGAAATTCTGTATCTACAGTATAGACTTAGAAAAAACATTGAATGCAATTCTAATTTTACTATCAATTTTACACCATTTATCACTTTCTGTACTTTCCCAAGGGCCATTTTAACAAGCCATACAGAAAAAGGCTTTTGAATTTGAAATTTAGCTATGAAGATTTTTTAAAAAGTCTTAAATACCTCGTTGGTCAACAAAGGCTTTCTTTTGCTTGACAGTGATACAGTCCTACTTGGAGAATTTCTAAGAGATATTTTTCCCTGAAAGGTAATTTTTTGATTAACTTTGTTTACACAACAAACATGACCAATACCAAGTTGTAAGGAAAAGTATGTATTTCCTAAGTTATGGTACAGGGCATCACCTCAGGCATTAATTCTTAGTTTTCTGTGAAAGTTTAACAGCAATTCAGTATCATTTTAGAAACAAATGAAAAACTATTAAAAATGGTTATCATTTTCCATTTCCATTGGAGACAGAATTTGAGTTCATTTTTACACTGTTTCCCTAGAGAAGCCAAAGTCTAATCAAAAATTTCAAATCTTAATTTACTTAAAAGTTACATACATGTATAGATAGCTACCTTTTAGATGTCAGAAAGTTAATAAAAGCTGCTCAGAAATGCAGAGATTTTAGCTTCATTCCACACCTTCCTTTTCCATTATTCAGCTTTTCAACAGATTACTTCAAAACCTTCCTAGCATTCTTCTGTAACAACTTCTAATTAATACAATCTTATAGCTTGCCTATGGCTAGAGAGGAGTCCTTCATATGTGACAGATTAAATCTTAACCACTTACGAATTCTGATTTTCAAATATTGCAAGCACACTGAATGTTCAATCAGATGATTACCAGCTCTCTAAGCAATCTAAGCAACTTTTCTCCTGAGCTCTTTTTTTTTCCCCCCCCACCCCGTGGAAGATGAAGCTGGAAAAAGCTAAATTACAGGAATCATGGATTTCTCAAATATGACACAGGTGGGTTGGGTTTTTTTGAGAGGGTGTTTCTTTAGGTTTTTGGGGTGGTTTTTTTTTTTTTTTTTTTTTTTTTTTTTTTTTGGGTTGTTTTGTTTAGGTGGTGGGGAGGGGAAGAAGGCTGGGCTTTGTGATTGTCTTTCTAGTGCAGACATCTGGCACACAGTAGCAGCGCTATTTTCTCATCTTTCCTGGCTTCAGGGAGATACTAGAGATTTCTGTCATGACTCTGGTCTACTCTAAAAGTCATCTTTCCATGTTGGAGGACTAGTAAGAAATCAGTGGCATATGCTACACATTACTACAGCAGTGAATATAATCTTTAAAAGCTGTCTCAGTTAAGGACCGTCAATACAACCTTCTATCTGTACAGCAAAGGGTAATTTGATAGGATGATTCTCCAAAAAGCCACATGCCCCACACCGTAATATCTTTTACTTATACTGTACAGGCAGTGAATATTGTATTGCATTATCCTTCCTTAAGATACATAAAAAAATCAGTATTATCAAATGAAAGACCAGAAAAATACCAGCTTAGCTAAGTAACAGAAATGAGTGTTTTTAATAAAGCTTGTTTACAGGGAAACATACTGAGTAAACATATATCATTACCATCAAGGCCACAAGTCACATGCTTCCCCTTTTCTCAATTTTATGACATAAATTAACATTTGTGTTTTAGCTACACATCTCTACATTCTGTTCATGCTACAAGATAGCTTCCTTCGATCTTGCCAATTGGAAAAAAAAATAAAAAAAATCAGTATAACAAATAAAATAATTGACTTTAGCTGAAAAGGAGGCGCCTATAATGTCCTAACAACAACAATGGCTAAACTCTGGGGCCTAAAATAGGGCAATTTGTATATCAAAACCATGTGCTCTACACTAACTCCATTCCACATGCAGAATTTCAGAAAAAGTGATTCCTGCTACAAGAGTCATTCTGCTAAATAATAATGTACATTAACTGCAGGTTAAATAAGAATTTACCACACAATAAGTTTAAGTTTTCACATTTACTATTTTAAGACAACTGAATACAGTTGGAAGTGAAACCCACTCTCAGAAACTTCAGACAAGCCTCCCTTCAAAGAGAAAAAGGCAAGATCAACCTCTGTTTTAAAAAAGGCTCTAATCTTCAACCTCACTGACTTTCTTAACAGTCAACCAGAAAAACCACAGCAAACTTCTGCAAAACAAATAAACTGTTTTGCACAATCTAGTTTTCCTGTTTAATCCTGCACTCCTTATAGCTGCTTTTCAGCTGAACTCAAGCAATGCATTCAAAACACAATCACTGGAACTAGGAACAAACTCAAGGAATCAGCATGAGTGCCATGCAGTCATGTCTGAGCCAGAGCACTGGATTAGCAAGATCTTTTTAAACAGGTCTACCCAAGCAATGATTATGCTAAGGGAATCACTGAATGGTAGAACCAGTTTTTCTCAGAACAGTCTGAGCCATGTAAAGAAGAATATGTATATATGATTTATGGTTTGCTGGTATATACCATTAAATGGAAAGCAGCTGTGTATTCAGAAAGGCTACAAAGCACACAGCCTTTCTTAGGAGTTAAAATGTAAAGCCCAAAGGTTCTTGTTGGAAACAGCACTATAGAAACCAGTGTGGAGTGAGGAGGTCAGCAGCATGCTTAAGAGGTGAGCAAATGAAATACATTTTGTTTTGCTCCCTCTAGTATTTAACTAGCACCAAGGGCATGCCATATAACAGTCTGATGAATACAGACTAAGAGAAGGCTGAATATATACCTTTCACATTCTCAGATTAGTCTAATTCAAAAGACAGAGACTCTAGATCTTGATTATTCTTCAGGTGCTCTCCTCTCACAGCAGGACAACTAAGTGAAGCAGAAATGATACAAGATCTGGCTATTTCCAGTACTCTGGTTCTAAAAGTAAAACACCTTTCAGGTGACAACACAAGAGAAATAAAAGACAAATAACAGAAAAAGTCCACAGAAAATTTCTGCTTACACCTGAACATACTAACAATTGATTTCTGCCAGGGAAAGGAGGGTGCACATCCCTTATAAAAGCAACCTACAAAATGACCTTACAATCCACTCTATTCAACTTCCTATTCTGTTTTCCAGTGGAAAAAGTCACATTAATTAAAGTATAAAATTTGTTTCCCCAAAGCTTTTAAACCTGTTGCCGTATGTCACTAAATTAGTAGAAATCAATATGTAAAAACAGCTGGGCTCCAGCAGTTTTCCTGAAGGCACATGGGCAGGAACACAAAGAGATCCTACAGGTTCTCTACTAGGTGTAAAGCAGACAGACACCAGGGAATCTTTATCAGGCAGCTGGTCCCCCACATGAGCTGACAGAACATCTGACACAAAATACAATCAATCATCAATATTTCTAGCAATCAAAAATTACAGGCTTCAACCCACTGAACTCTCAGGATGTAATAACTCTTAGGAATTTCCTGGCAGAAAGATAAAGAAAGCTCTTTTAAAATTCAAATTATTTCAAATCTGGACCAGTAAGGCACACCCACAAAAAACCACACTGCAGGGGCAACGAGGTCACAAGTAGCATCATATGTTAAGGTACTGGCATCAAGAAAACAAGAGTCATACCAAACCCTTCCTAAGAAAGAAGTACACCAAGAAATGCAGCCCACATCCCTCCACAATCAATTAACCACTTCCTTTGAAGCACTGAATATCCTGCACTTTACATACTACACTTATATATTGATCTGCATTTTTGAATGCCACTTTTTTTTTCTTTTTTTTTCTTTTTTTTTTTTTTAATTATGGTTCCAACATTTACTGCAAGAGATCCAATACATCTCAGAAGTCTGGCAAGACTCACCTGCACCTAATGCTTTTCACATCTACCTTTCTGATTAGCACTGGATCCACATGGGTCATTTTGTAGGTACAATACAGCACCAAGCATCCATAAATACCATTAGGACTTAGCAATCTGGGGCAGGATTTCTTGTTTTAATAATAATGTCAGGTAACCATCATTCCCATTACAGTGTTTTTTACATGTATCCAAAATATCATTTGAAATATTAAGTGGGCAAATCATTATGTTTCCTATTGTACCATTTTTTTTTCTTTCCCCCTTCATTTCATCAATAATATGACAGATAGCATACACTCAAAGTTTTTAGATTTAGTTTAGCATTCCCATTCCTACATTCTTTTTGCAAATCAAAGTTCCACTGATTTGGACCTACCATGCTAAAAACTTTGTTCTTTTCTACAGTGTAAAAGGATTTTTTTTCTGAAGGGCATTAAGTTTGTCCCCAGACCTTCTTCAATATTAAACCCAGAATATCTGTCCTTTGCATTTAGACTATTGTTAGACTATTTCAGGATGTTTAAGTACTCTTTCTGGCAAATATTTTAACTTTTTCCTCAACCATATTTGGAAATATGACCTCATAATTTTTTCCTTAAGGAAAAAGAAACTCCTTATGAAACTGATACCAATTGCATCTTTTGGAATAATTCTTCTGCCATTAAACCCAACATTTCCTAATTATTAATACTGGAACTGAGCATATAAATAAGCAGTCCTTATACTATTAACAGAGTTCAGTAGACGTGGCAGCTATTGGCTTTACCACGTAATTGGTGCCTTGTAGCAGAACCTTAAAACTCTGTAAAGACAAAAAATGTTGTGTTCTTACACTTAACAATTAATCAACACTTAACTAGAATTAAATCAAGAATTAAACTGTATATCAGTGCAGAATGATGCTTTGAGGACACAAATAAGCAAAAGAGATAAGACAACTGAATCAGACCCTTTATTAATTGTTATGTGGAAGTTTTAACATGCCATTGAGTAACATAGGTGATGAAGCTTCTCTCAGGTAACTCCTAGGTGTCAACTATCAAAACTTCCAGACTCACCCAACAACTGCGGTTATTGGATTTAAACACATAAGAACTACCAGTATTATGTATTATTTAGTCATTGAAACACTGGGTATATATAGATCTGAGCTCTTCCTCTCTGGTGTTTTCAAGGATCTCTCAATGGACAAAGCCCAAGAACCATGAGGTCCCTGGATGGAGTAAAGCTGTGACAATGCTTCTGGCTTCTTTCAAAGCTGCACAGAGATTCCCATTGAAACACTCGTAACAAATCTGCTGTCAGCAACACAAGGCGCTGTGTGGAACCACATTCGGTGAAAACCTTTCAAACTGTGCATTTCAAACTTGCTATTCTAAGCAGCAATGAGCTACCCCGAGAAAAAATTTGTAGGTCTGAAAAAAATAGTTGAAAATAGACTAAGAGGACCTTAAGAGGTCATCCAATCTATCTCCACACACCAAAGCATGATCAGCTATTCCTACAATGCTGCTCACAAGACATTTATGTCTAAGCCCTTCTTAAATCTTCAGGAGTTTTCACAATCTATTCCAGTGCTTAAATAAAATATAAGGCTTTAATAGGATCTGAATTAATGACTTGTGCCCTAACTTCTGAGCTGTGAAGCCACACAGATCCAAAGCACTTACCTAAATCCTGACCTGATTAAAATTTACTAGATGTAAATAGGGGAAGTGAGCCATCATCTTAGACTTCTCTAGCTGTTCTCTTATAGCACATATCCAAAACATTTTGCATATACTGTTAGAAATAGTACACGTAAGTATTAAAAACTCCTTATTTAAAAAAATCCCACACATATTTTTATATAAAACTTTGTTAACTCAACTTCCATGTATTCCACATAATTAATTCTCAATTTTATTGTCTAAGGACTTCTTCCTTTGCTGAGTATTAAAAGAAACAACAGGATGTTGAAACTTGCCTCTCCGTAGACAACCTCAGACAAAAGCCATTAACTTGCAAATCATTTAGGTACAAAGCCAAACTTCTTTAAGTTAGGATACTTGGGCAACTTTAACTATGTGATTTTGCAAACCCTATCTACTTTGCCACCTTCTTCCTATCTAGCATGACTCAAGAGTATGGTTTAACAATATAGAAAAGCACTCCCCTTTCCTGAACTGGCATTTGTCCAGCACTGTGCCAAGCCATATTGGAAAAGAATAGTAAAAAGGGTTGCAGCTCTCAGCAAGTTTAAGTCTCTGAATTAACTCATCTTGAGGTCAAGCACCACAACATTACTCAAGATGCTGTACATATACTGTTACAAAATCTTTATCTTGGACAAGCAGTCTATGTAGCTAAAACCAGCTCCAAATATGTGTGGTGATGTGTTCACAAAAAAACCTCAACCAACCACCCGAGAAAATAAGAAAAAGACAGGGAAGAGGAAGTCTCATTTAGTTTGCTACCTGTACAAGTGGATGACTAGTAAATTATTACACTTAACACACAAATTCAGCAGCTTAGTAAAACAAAGCCAAAAACCCCCACAGTACCTAATCTCTGTCCATCTGCTCCAAAGAGGAAGAAGAAATACACACCTTAGAAATCACCTACCTCAAATATCCAACCACTGCTGAACACCTGAGAATAAAAGAAATTCCTTCTGCTTGCACACATAATCTTAAGAGTGACTCTGGCACCTGATAGTGCACAAATCTTATTATCAAGTCTGCATGAGAAGGCCGGCGCACCTCACCTTCCCTGCCTCCTGCAGTCTCAGGGAAATGCCCCCTGTGCCTTGCTGGGCTCCTGCCAAAGGACTGGATGCACACAGGGAGGAAGAGCCAGAGCCTTCCCCTGTGAGCAGGGGCAGCCAGCAGGCACAGCAAGGCTGTGTAATTACACACAAGGCTGTGAGCTGCAGTTCCCTGCATTGCACACACAGGTTTTCAGATGTGAGCTGGTTTCTCAGAACGCTGGATAAATTCAGAGGGTGAAATTTAATACTGCAGTCAACTAGAGCATTACTCTTTACACTTATTTTATAATTTATTATTTTGATACATTCTGCTAAGAAGAGAGAATAAGCTGTGGAACAACTTCACTATTTCCTAAAATTCAGGACTTCTGAAGTGACTATATATGAAGTCAGCTACAGGAAGGCAGGAGAAGAAAGAATCCCCATGAAGCTAAAAGCATTGTTTCACAAGTAAGTCTAAGCTCTAACAGTAACTAATTTTGGCAAACATGTTATGCAAGAAATAATTCAAATAATATTTGCATCCTAAAACCATCACCTCTTGAATTTGCAGGACAAAGAGAGTTTTATTTTTCAGAGCTACGTATTGTTGGATATTTAAAATCAGAAAATACCATTTCTTCAAATCATCTCCATATAGCTAAGCATGTTCCAATAAATTAATGCTTGGATTAAGTTATTTAAATTATTTTAACATTTATTTTAATTTAAACTTAGAAACTGTCAGGAAACAGACCTAGACCACCATACCTAGTAATGTATTTTAAGATACATACTCACTTATACACAATTGAATGGCTTCACTGAATAAATAAATTAATTAATAATATTAAAAATGGTAGCACATTTCCTCCAAAAATAGTTAAGTGGAGCATTAAGCATGTCACCGAGGTTTCCTGCATCAAAGGCAACATACAGTAACACTTACTGATAGGAAGGAACTAGCAGTAACTTTGTGGTCAAGGGACTGGAGTAGGTCCCAAGAAATCAGAGTTCAAGTAGTTCTAGAACAGACTCCATGAATGATGCTAGATGGGGTCACTAAGCTGCTGAGCCTCATTTCCCCATCTGTTACACAGAGGGGGATTTTTTCTCCCCTCTGTTTACAATGGGTGAGGCATTTAATCTTATTCCAGGGAATAAGGAGAGAATAAGTAGCATGGCATCATGTATGCAAGCATATAGTACAGCAACTGTGGTACTCAACCACTTTGTCCAAACTTAAAAATTCCCCGAATGGATTCAAACTTTTTCCAGTTTTACTGATTAAATTGTTCTCCTCTTGAAAGTCACCAATATTAAAACCAATTATATGAATTTAAGCAGTTTTTCAGGCCAGAGTAAAAGTCTCACTATTGGAATATTGCTAAGAATTATACCCGGTGAAAAAAAGAACCCAAACAAAAAAAAAAGCCCCAAACCTAAAACAAAACACCTCTCCCAACCCAATGCCCCAGAAAAAAAAAACACAACTCCAAACCAGTATCTTGAATGAGTTCTTAAAGCTGGTAGATCTGCCAACTGCCGTGATCAGTCAACACACAAATCTAGTATTTTTGATGTGCAGAAATAATTAAACACCCACTTTAGTCTATGTATCATTGTGACTTTAAGTCAAGCATCTCAAATGACAAGCAACTACAGTCAGTGTGACAGACCACAACCAATTCAAAGATAACAGACACGCCTTTAAATGTGTCAATCTGCTTACATCTACTTTGTGTTACATGTCCCAGCTGGGGCAAGAAATATTGCCTACACTACAACAAACAAAACAGTAACAAGAACTGTCATAAGAAAACCAACAGAACCATTCAAAGAAGTTAAACTCATCACCTTTACAAGGAAACCAAGAGCTGCAGAGAGCACACAGTAGTGCATGAAGGTACTGAATTCAACAAAGTAAAGCTCCTGCCTTTTCCTGCCCCACTCAGCTGAACACAGGACACCATTACTATGTCATGGACTAGGATTGTTTTAATTGAAAAACAAAGCAGGTAAAATGGTACCAATAAGGATATGAAAAATCTGAACGTGCCCCTCCCCCAACACTTTTCATGCACATGATGTGTTTCTCAAGACAGCATTTACATATATATAAGATCTGTCATCTGTCTATCACAGCAGTTTGTGGAATATAGTGTACACTAATTTAGATGAGAATTAAATTTCCAATTCCCATTTTTAACTCTTTACAAGGAAACATGTCCCCAAGAATCAGTGAAAAATTCAGACTTCCGAATGTACCGTGCTGACAGTACATTCATATGTTATGCATGAGAAGTGCCAGCCAGCACATAATTTCGTCTATAATGGAGAGACAATGGACCGTCTCCAAAATCCCCACAGTCCATTTAGGTGATTTCACTTTGGCTTTAACTATTTACCTGTGTTGGCTATACCAGAAATGACTGTAAATATAGCCTTTGTTCCTATGGAAGACAAGTACAACACTGATTATGCAGTACAGAATGCAAAGAGACAATCACAACCACAGGCTCAAGGCTACAGGTGGCAAGACATCTGACAAATTTCTTTCAGGCCAGAAATATATATTGACATAGAGAATGCCACACTGACACTCAGAATGAAATTACAAAGCAAAATTTACATTATACTAGTTTCTTTAAAGTATCAGCATGACTGTTAAATGCTAGCATTCCTTGTCTCATGCAAAGTTCAAATAGTCCTGGATACAGAATATAAAACAAAAATTTGTGAAGGAAGAGTCATGTCACCCATTTAAACACCTGAACAAGTGACCACAAACCCTGTGGAAAAAAAAATTTAACTTTCTCCACAGTCAATTTTGAAGCATATAAATTAAAACTCCTAACAAGAGCTGTCACAAATGCTTCCCAGAAAGTCTAGTAAATGGCATCTCCTTATGATGGCCAGTGCTTTCAACATACTGGTGTCTAAAATTTGGCTGTCATAACTGTATCCATTTTCCTCCAGTTGATATTAATATGCATAGCTGGGAGTAAGATCAAAGGATCAGGCTAGTTATTCCGGCATTCAAATGCAAACTCTAGTCATCAATACTTAATTTGCTCGAAAGCAGATGACTTGCAAGAACAGACACATTCTCACAGTAAAAAACAAACCTATGCTTGTTATGAATCCTGAGTATACCCTGAGTCAATAACAGACAGGATCATTCCACAAGCTTTAAAGGTGCTGTGATTTACAACATGAAACTGAAACTACACATATTATACAGACAAAATATTTTAAAAATAGTGTAACAACTTTGCACATTGAAAAAGCTGTCAGAGATGCAAGGTGGATCAGTGATCTATTTGCACCTGTAGAAACAGAAGTCCTGAAGATGATTTTTGAAAACCATAAAGCCACATTTTATCTAAAAAAATTTGTCTGCTTTATTTTTAAAGAAAAACTACATTCTACTGTTCTGCACACATAAGTTACAGCAGCTGTTTGTGGTTAACTACACTTCCAAACTAAAGCTATTTAAAGGTATTCTAGTCCTCCTCCTAAATTTGCTCACCCATCATAGAATATCACCTTCTTGGTTGTACCACTGTAACTACAGGACAGCACTGAGAAACAAATAAAAAACCAAGTCAATTAAAACTCCATGAGTTGATAAGACAAGGAAAGTGCCTGAGCTGAGTTTTAGAGCTCAAAAATGTATAATTCCATATGCGGATAATACAGCATTACAAGGACTGTGTCAGCAAATCTGAGAGGTTAGCAGAAATGCTTTACTCAGAGTTACAGCTAAAGACATTATTAGTATCAAACTCTGACTGAAATCACAATGAGTTTCAGGCAAATGTAAGAATATTTTTGCCCAAGGATACTCTTGCAGAATAGGGTCTGTAATTAGGATATTGCTATGCTACAGATAAACACAACTCATGCAAATCTAAGTTATGTATTTAGGTCACTTGTCTATGTATTTTAATTAAACTTATCTATTTTTACTAAAATATCTTTTCTTAAAGTCATTTCACATAAACAACCTTTCTAAGTAACTTCTTCCTCTTGAGTGTCATCTGAGAAGCTTTTGCAGGTGCAGCCAGTCTTTTCAACAACTGTTTATTCTAGACTAGGGCCTTGGAGTGCAAACCTGTCAGTTCATGCTGTTTCATGTTTTACTAGTGGTCCTAGACATTTTTTGGTGATAAACTACTGTAGACTCATGTCAATACAAAAGTTTAATTATTTTTAAGGAAGTGATAAAATACACTTGTTTCAAGAAGTTTATGACAGTAATTTAAAAAGAAACGATGTCTGAAATATCATAAAACAGGTAACAAAATATAATCACACGTCTACACATTGCAAATAACAATCTATTTTTCTACCTATCTAGCATATATACTATTATTAAAGTTAGACAGAATGCAGTGAGTATCAAAGACTAAAGCAAAAGTTCACTTCCCTAAATGATTAATCTGTTTTCCCCTACCACCTTCTGCCCCACCCTCAAGCATCACACTACTATAGTAGTTACTCCCAATTTAAAATCATCTAAGATCACTACTCCAGAAGTCAGTGAATAACTTGCACGAATTTAAAAGTAACTACAAGACTTCGAAAGATACGTATGCCTGTCAGATCTGAACTGTAGGTTCTTCTGACTCCCTGAGATACCGTGACTTTCAGCAGAAGTATGACAAGACAAAGATCAAAAGGAGAAATCCTGATACCGCGGAAACTCTGCATTGGTTTCTCTTTGCTCCTCTCACTAAGGAGAGAGTCCTAACCTTGCGACTAATTGTTGTGAGCTGGCCCGGGTCCACGCCGTTCCACATCAGCATCACTTGAAGCAGCCTGGCTGCAGATCAGCTGGAGCCGACTCAGGTCCAAGCTGCACTGTCAGGAGCAGCTTTTTCTTTTCAGATGGAATCCGGTCACAAAGTAGCGCACGCACCGTGGGCTACTAGAGACTCACGGAGCAAGCACAACCGACTGTGTAGGTGCGGTGTTTACGTAGATCCAAACCCACAGTAGTAGGGATAAAAATTAAAATAGCTGAAAGCGTCTATGGCCTCGGTCGCAAGCGACTCTAATTTCCAGCCGCTCTCATTATTCCCGCTTAGGAAAGTTGACACGCGTCCTGCCCAACAAGGACAGGCACAACGCGCGCTCCCCGCTACCGCAGCGGGAAACCCGCACTTGCGTGGCGCCCCGGGATGTTCCCGGCACCGCCGCCGAGCACAAAGCTTCACCCGTGCCTCTCCACCCTTCACGTCCCTGCGGTTTCCCGAACGCTTGCGAAACTGCCGGCAACCCCATCCTGCCGAGATAACGGGCAGCGGCACCGGGCGGGACCCGCACGGGGAGCGGTGGCAAAGCCAGGGCACCGGGCAAGGCGAGGGCAGGCCCGGCCCTCCTGCCCACCCCGAACCGCGCCGGCGGAGGCGG
>VWZU01019327.1:1324471-1408397 GCA_013397095.1 Sterrhoptilus dennistouni | reverse complement strand
GCCCGCGGGGGGCCAGGGCTGCGGGACCGGGGCTGCGGGGAATGGGGGACACGGAGAGTTTGTTTGCACAAACAAACAGCGGAGGGAGAAGTCAAGAGGCGGGTGAGACGTGGTGTTGTGCAGAATATCATTAGGCAAAGAGGGAAGGGAATTAAGGTGTAGGAATTTGTTTTTGTAGCAACACCGTTTAAGTAGTAGTTGGAGTGCGTGAGTAGGAGTTGCCTCGAAGCGGGAAAATCGTACTTCCATAGGCCAACAGACGTGAAGATAAAGCTGTTAAAAAAAATCCCATAGGTTCCGAAAACGGCCCTTATTTTACTTTTTATTCTCAGCTGTTAGCTGGTATGTAAACATATAAACTGAGACCCACAGCCTGTGGGGTGTTACATGGTTCTCCTAAAATGCTGAGCACTGTCATAAACACCCAGCGTTTTGCAACATTAGATGGCTTGGCTGGTGCTGGAGAATCCTTGAATCCTTGAAACGTGAGACCGGCAACTGAAGGTGGGTGAGCACTGGTGTCAGGCTTCTCGGTGTTGAAGCCAAACTTTCCAGAGCTGTTTGAGAAGGCCACTTAGTTTTGGACAGCCCCCACTGCCCCGGGCATTTCTAGATTGTGACAGGTCACATGATTTGTTCCATCCTTTGCAAAAGTTAACATTCTTTGCATACTTGGAAGGTTTTTTGGAGTGGGAGGAATAGCAAGAGTGTAGTAATTACAAGTGTGTGTGTGTGTGTGTGTGTGTGCATGCACACGCTACTGTGATGAACACAGGCTGCTTCTGTTTCTGCTCCGTAGCATTTTTGATCCCACTTCATATTCATGTAAGCATGAATACCTACCTATAAAGAGGAACAAAGGAGTGGATAGGCAGTTGCTCATAATGAAACAGTCTTCAGCTGGTCCTACAGACACTTCCATATCTGGAGTAAAAGGTCGTGGTTGAAGGATCACCTGAAGCCAGGAAAAGCAGATGTGCCCTTCCCTTGTTCACTGCAGTTCAGTCTGGCCCTTGCCTTGGCCTCCCTTCTGAAGGGGTGCACGTGCTTGTGCTATCATCTGAGAACAGGGAACAGATCCACATCAAAACTTACCCTACCCTTCTTACCTTCTGTTGTCCTCAAAAAACCCCCACCAACCAACCCACCCTATTAAATGCTGAAGAGGAGTTGGGATTGCTTCATTCCAATGTGGTCAATTTGCAGAACTCTGGCTGGTTAATAGTATGAAATTTAGAACAAGGCAATAGAAAACAGATAATTCTGTAGTGCTTGGCAGCCGTTATGCTTAATATAATAATATTTGCATTATGATATTAATCATAGTGCAAGGAATAATTTTTTGTCGTCTGATCGGCACCAGGTCACTTCAGTCTCAAACTGACTGCTGGAATGTTGAACATAAAATTAAATTTTTACAGCAGTCATACATTATGTGGTTGACAGACAAATCAGGGCTTTAAAAAGAAACCCTGAGTTCATGTAAAAATTCATGTTAAAAAAACCCGTTACCTTGCATCCCTCTGGAAATACAAGTTCCTGTTCCCCCACAGGGATGTTTCATTTGACTTTATCAAAGTTCATGCATTTGTACCTGCATCAACTACACAGTCAGGTACATACATCTGAGACGTGCCATTAGGAAGAAGAACCTGAGAACTGAAAGGTGGCAATCACAACAATAGAACTAAACCTAACTACGCCAAACCTAAGCTTGCATTTCACATTGTTCAACAAGTCGCTTTTTATAAAATACTTCCTTCCTATAACTAAAAAACTCAATAATCTCTTTTCTTTTCGTAGTTGTCTAGTCCTTTCTTGCCATAGATATGGCAGCATATTCTAAATTATTTGTTTGAATTTTAAACTCTTTTTAGAAGTGGAGGGGGTATCATAGTTTGGTTATCGTTTCTGAATTTTTTACATAGATCCTCTTTTGTCCTTCCCTGTATGCATCTTGCAAATCCAAAATAAAACAGGGGCAAATATCTTCTGCACTAGCAGGTAAGAGGGCTGCAAACAATAGGAATCTGACCTTTTCTCAGGCACTGAAGTACAGAGTAGGTAGAAGTATGCTATTTCATTGTTCAGGGGTTTCAGTATTATCACACCACACATTTAAATTTTATAAAAGAGAAAGCTGCATCAGGATTTTAATAGGAGCTACTATGCCAGAACAGACTTCAGGGCAAGAAAATCATCTGTGAAGTGTCTCCACAGGGAAGACAAACATATCAATTAATCTCTGGGAGATGCGGGGGATTCTGACTTTCAAATCCTGCTAAGCTCAGAGTTGGATCATCCTCCCAGCAAGAGGTAATAAGATGCTGAAGATATTTTGCCTCAAGACAGTGGCTCCTATTTTTCATTCCTTTTGTCTCAGGCCAGAGTCAGGTAGTGCTTTCACCTGTGGCAGCAGACCTCTCCTTCTGCCCTCTTTCCCTCTGGGCACAGCTATCTCTGCTTGACTGCAGTCACTGCTAATAACTGTCTGTCATCAGACTCGGTTGTGGGCGTTGATTCACCTTTGCATAAGTGGTTGCAATCGTGGTGCATCCACATGGATGTTTTATATGCATTGCAACAGAAAATTTGATCACGTTTGTTAGGAAAAGGGTAGCATATGGCACTGAAATGACAGTGCTGTATAAAATCCCATTAACTTGTCATATGAATTAGGTGGGCTTCATATGCTGCACCATTTTTTTCCTTTTGTTTCTAACAAACCTCACTAAAATGTCACTCGATTGCAAGGGAGACATCAGCTTAATAGTACTTACCTGTCTTTTTGCACAGGCATCCTCTTGATATATATCTGTCAGAAATTAGGGAAACTTGCTTATGGTTGGTGGTATCTAATGCTTTGCTTAGTTTTGAAGTAGTAACTATTTACTCTTTGCAATTAGTGCAGAGTTGTAGAGTTAGTAAACCAGCATAGTGTCATGCCCCTCCAAATAGTAAATATAAAACAAAATTAGTTTACTAATATTACTATCAGAATTATATTTGATAACTCGAACTTGCTTTTTGAAAATACACATAAAAGCAGGGAGAAAACCAAACGAAACTGTGGCAACAAACCCCACAATCTGACACTCGTCTAGAAGGTCTGGTAGTGCATTAGGTGGGAATTATGATGGTGTATCTTCTGAATAGAATATGAAACAGTGTATACAGTGCAAAAGTGTGAAATTTTGTTTCAAGTATTAGGACCATAGCACTGAGGTGTAAAATTTGAATGTAATGCACAGGAAAATATATAGAAGGGAAAAAACCTCCAAGGACTTAAAAAAAAATAATCAATACTGTTTATTTGTTTAGCTAATAGCAAAGAGAGTCTCTTACTCTCAAGATACTTGGATTCAATTCCTAGCAGAACACAAAGGACAATTGTGTAATTTAGTCAGTCACTTCATCTGGATGAGATTCAACTAAGGAGACTTAGTCTTTCTTCAAAATCTTTTTAAAAGTGTGAGGAGGCCTTGATTTGAGAAGCATAAATAAATAAATACTTATTGATGCTTCTACAATCAAGATTGAGAGAACCATAAATACATCTTGCCAAAATAAACTAAGGAAGCCTTAGCAGTAGTTAGAGTTGGTTGCTCTGTGCTTTAGGTACAGATGTAAAGAACATCTCCTTAATCTCACTGGGATATTGGAAGGATGGTTTCAGTGATGTTTGGAAAGCTGACAAAGACCAGGGGAAGAGAGACAAAGTGCTGCAAGAAGTTTCCAGCTGGTGTGAGTTGTCATAGCAGAGACACCAGAAGGATTTGCTGTTCAAATCAGAGTTATAATCAATAACTAAAAAGGGAAGAACTGAAATGAATGTCTATTGTGTATTAAGATTTAACCTGACCTTTCAGACAACATCTGCTGAAGGGTGCTTTCACCATTACAGGCCCCTGGATGATGGAATCATACAGGAATGCAAACATTTCCTGCATTTTCCTCTGGCAGGCTCTTCTTTGAAGTTCTAATCCTGCAAGTGTAGTAGATGTGATAATGACAATAAGAATGCTTCTAAATCCTATGTATGTTAGAGATACAGTGTCTGACTCACTGCTTAAAACTACAGCTTTTCTGGATATGTTTACATAAAATTGCACCGAAAGGGTAAAGCATAATGCATCAAGCTCGATGGAATTACTTATCTGAATTTTATCTGTGGTCACTGTGCTAGCAGGAAATAATTGTGCCTGTGGTTTCTACATCCTGAGTGGAAATCTGGAATTCAATAAAATATGGTCTCATTACTGCATACCTGTCTCCAACATATGTTCTCATTTTAGTGTTTCTGTACATACAGATAGCTCAGATTTATCTTCTGAATGACAGAATTTATCCTGTTCGCCACAGAGTGTAAGAAACCTCTTGCTGGGCTTTGAAATCTTACATGGAAACCTGCTGTCAAATACTGAGTGCAACTTGTCACCCCTTTGCAGTGGAACATTGAGAAGCAGATTAGAATTTCAGATCGTGGTATTTTGAGACAAAAAGGAAATGGTAGAGTATGAACAAGCATCAGTGTTCAAGGGTCAGGGCTCTCTTGGGTTAAATAGGACACAAGATGGCTGTTCACAAAAAAACCCCAATAAAAACCAAACCAACTAAACAAACAAACCAACAACAACAAACCCAAAACTAAAACCAGTGGCGATAGAAGTAGAATATGATGTTACATTATACAATATAGCAATATAGCAATCAAATCTCATCAGCTTTACAAATCATTGCTATAAACCACACGAGGTCTAGAGGAGGCCACCGCATTATTTATGCACCCTACCTCCCCCAGATCTAGGAATTTAAGGGTCACAGACTCTTTTATTATTGTTATCAAATTAGATCTGATTTAAAGAGCCTACTGACAAGCAAAGCCTAATTTATCTCACTTTTTTGCTATTTAACCTTACTACCTAAATTTCCTGATTTTATGCCCTCCCTATTAAATAGTGCCTTGGTCTCTTTTAAACTACTTACCAAATCTTCTCTAACAATCTTACTCTTCACTTCCTTTTATAGATTATCCAGCGTCTCTTAGCCAAGAATCCCTTTTAAATCTAGAAAGCTTCACTTTCTCTTTACTGACCCTTAATTATACTGAACAGGATTCTCCAGACTGCTAACAGCTGTCCTTTATCCTGCTTGACAACACCTGATGCTCATTTCCAGTAGTCTGGGTATATTTTCCAAAATATGTGCTGTTGAAGTAATCATACCTAAAAATAGTTTGTTACCTCTACTGTATTGAGAGAATACAGTAGAATACATGCATTGTCTCAAGACAGTGCGCTCGCTTTTCTGTCAGCATCTCACCTTTGTGCCTTGCCTTTTGATCTGTGGAGAATGAAGCAGTGCAAGAGGGCACCCAGGTTTGTGATTATGTCCAAAAATGTTCTCTTGTGATCAATAAAATTTGTTACATCATCAGATGTAAATCAGTAAGGATTGTAATTGTGTACTTTGACAAGAGGCTGCATAGAGGTAGTATTTTCCTCAGCTCCCTGTATGAGCCCTGGGCCCCTCTATGATTCAGCGAAATGATGGATTCACACTCCTGTGTGCTGTTGATACATCAAAAAGGAACTTCACTGACAACTGACTTACCCTGGAGTGTTTTCTCAGCACTCCGTATTGGCTGGGAGCATCAAACTCCAAAGCATACCAGCACCTTTCCTTGTGTCCCACAAGTGATTTTACTGGTGAAAAGGTGCCTGCTCTAAGTATGGATATTTTACATCCCCAGCAGTCATTTCAGCACATTGCAATGATGCAGTTCCACAATGAGTGCACATTTCCATCCCCCAAAGTCAACACTTGCTGAAGGGAAGCATGAATGTGATGGAAGACAGCTCTGGAAGCATTATTGGGAAGCAGTGAAGAGAAATATGTTAGATAAAAGAACCCTGTTCCCCCCGTAAGTATCTCACTCTTCCCCAGCTGTGTTAACCCACTTTGTCCTATTTGATTCAGCAAAGACATGCTCAAGGCCTTGCTCCAGAGTCACAACTTTGCCAAAAGGAGTATCAGGATTAGGAAACAGCAACATTTATCCTGTGCTGCAGAGCAGCTGAAGACTGTGTTAAGATGTGGTCCCTTCTTTAAAGCTTCAGTGTTGCAAGATGGTACATATGCAACAGGTGAGTCAGAAACTGTTCAGTCTGTGCTGATACATGCTGGAGGCTCTGGGCTTAAGCTAGTGAATGGTATGGACTTGATCAACTACTAGATGGGCAAGATACTGGAGGAGGGGAGATGTGGAAGATTTTTGGCTTGGTCATTCTTCAGTAAGTGCCAAGGAAGGTAATGTAAGATAATGTAAGATGTAGGATAGAATGGAGAGGGAATACTGAGAATAGAGGATGGCTTTTTAAACAGGGAAAAGAGCAGAACAGTTTTAAAGAGCATAAGGAGCAGCTGGTTGTGTCTTGGATATGAATAGCCAGTTAAATTTATATATACTTGTGCCAATATTTAGTGAATCACAGGAAATCATAAAGGCTCTTTTGTTAACAGTGACAAGCCAGAGAGATGCTCTAAACATTTGTAGAAACCTGTCAGTATTTTCTTTTTTAAACTCACTTGATACAAGATTAATGAAATAACCATTCAGTGTCTCATTAAATCTGTTACAGCTGGATAAAATTTTCAGTGGCTTAACCTAATGCTTGCAGTAAGAAGAAAATTTTCAGCTCATGAGTGGACCTATAAATAGAGTCTTTGGTATTACATCACCACAGACAGTAGAAAGGATTAAACAAGTTGTCAGGATTATATTCTTCCTCTACTGGTTCGCTTTCAGCAAAACTGAAACTTTTTTTTAAAAAAGCTATTTTAAAAATCACAATTTTCAGGAAAGAATGATGTTATTTTGCCTGCTTCATCAGAATGAATGCTGCTCTGCTGTGCACAAATGAGCTGCTTGCCCTAGTTGAACAAAAGCTATGATTAGAGCTTTGATCAGTGTTGACAGTGTTCCTGCAGTATTTCAGTGCCTCATTCCTTTTGGCTTCCTAGAACCACTACTAATGACGTTGGTTAAGAGGGAGTGTAAATTACAGTGAGATGGCCATCTCCGGAGCGTGCTGAATTGGTCTGTTGCAAGGCTTCCTTAATTATTAATTTCATTGCTACAGATTTTTTTTGTTTAATAGTTTCTCGGGATGAAGAGATTCTTTATTAGCTCCTTAAAGCAGCACTTGTGTATGATGAAATTTGTACACTTTAGTCTACAGGACCACCTTTTATATTCACAACATATCATGTCATGAATGTTCTTTTCTGAAGTGTGACATTCCACACTGGGTTTATTTTTTCCTTGGAGACAAGCAGGAAATCTGTCACTAATTTCCTTCCAGCCAGCTCTGACTGCTTTTTCTCAGTGCTCTTAGTCCTTTGTACATTTCTTCTTTTCCATTTTATCTTCTGAAGACAGAAACGGTTTTCTTACCTTCATTCTTGTGTTTCTTTCAAGGTATTCTTCATCCTTGTCACATGGCTTAAGGCACTTGGCAGAAGATTGCCTGCTCTCCTTGCATTATATTTAGTAGATCTGAGGTGCCCACTCACCTCATGTACATTTATTTCCTTGCTTACCATGACTCCTCTTTCCTGCCCAGTCATCATTATTTTTTAATTATCTGTGTATTTTATGTGGTGCATCCAAAACTTTGCTTCCCCTTCTCTCAATGACTTCCCACTTGCTGCGCAAGAAGCCAGCCTCTCTAATCCTCCTTGTCATCAGCTTCTCACTAAATCATGTACCTTCAGGAAACTGCGTATTGGCAATTCAGCATTTCCTTCCTCTCTGTTGCCAATGCCAGGAGTTGCAGTCCTGTTGCTGCAACGTTCTCATCACCTCACATCTCATCACTCACCAACACAACCAGGCTGCTCCCATCTCCCTCAACACTTCCACACTTTCATTTTCCACTTCTTACTCAGGTTCAGCCTCATAGCTTGGCAGAACTCTATCTTGTATTATTTCTTAATTTTCTCCTTTATCTTGTTCATGGGCTGCTATACTCATGTGTCTTCTTTTCTACTGTTTCTCAGCCTCATGCATTTTTTATATCACTCTGTACTTCAGGCTTCTTATGTAGAAAGGCCTTTCCTCAAATCCCCTCGAGTCTCCCTGTATCCACCTTAATAGTGTTTCTCAGCCACTGTCCCAGAAAGTCTTTTTTTTTCCAAGTTAGAAAACTCTTCAAAGCACAGTTTTTGTACTGTCAAAAAGCAGAAGCTTTTCCACCTCCACTTTAAAGGAAAGCTATGCAGTTGAGAGAGAGAGAGGTATTTTTGCAGATGTAGAGCCACACTGTATGCTGCACACAGGGCTCACAGGTTGGGCATCTGAAGACTGACAGATTTCATATAAGGTCACTTTTGAACATTTTGGCAAATGGTCTAGACTCTTCTTTGGTTTATTTAGATGGAATTCTAAAGTATTTGGAGGACTTGTTCCCGCTTCATACGAGGCTACAATTGCTATAAATCTTCTGTTTTGGTGATTCCCAAAGAAAGAAAAAATGTTTTATATGGCTACAAGCTTTTAAAAAATGCTGTATACTTTTAAACACAATAGCAAAAAGTACCTAACTTGAGGGAGGAGGTGCAAAGCAAATATATTAGGAGTAGGTTTGAAAAAAAGTTAAGTTTCCCTTTCTCACTTTTATGCTTCTCCTTTACCGGTGCTGTAGAGACTAAAAATAACTCTGCTGTCAGTGATGTCATCACCATTAGAGGCATGCTGTCAGCTTCATTTGTTTTCTGACTTCAACAAGGAAAATAGAATCTGACTGCTGACTCACTTGTTAGGTCTGAAGTGAGTAGGTATGCTTATTTCATCTATTTTGGCCATGAGTTTGGGTCTTTAAATATCTACTTTCTTTGAAGCAGGTACAGGTACTCTTATTCATGAAGAAAAATGGAAATGAAGACTGAAATAATTTTGCACTTTGTTATCATACAGTAGATGTTGTCAAAAGCAGGAATATATACAGTTTTTGCAGAGTTGTCCTACTGAAGAGTTTTCTCCTGCTGTACAAGGCCACAGTGTTGGTTTAGTTGTTGGTTGTCTGGGATGGTTGAATTACTACCTTCCCCTCAGCTGATGCAGTGCCAGTGGTGTCAGCAAGTGATGGTTTGGCTGCAAATCCACCCCTCAGATGCTTTTATTTTTCCTTCCTAGCCTGCCCCAAAATACCTCTGCAAGCTAAAGTGAAAATACCTTGTGGAAAATGAGTGTTCAAATGGACCCTCTTTTGTCTGTGTATTTTTTTTCCCATGTAGCTGCAAGATTGGGCAGAATTGCTCCTGCTCACAAAGAATATTTCTGATTTCTACGTGACATGTTTTATGCACATTATAGGGGAAAAAAGTTACAGTTTAGTTTGGATAAACAAAATAGCAGCAAATGGAGGCTTTTCCTGACAGCATACTTTTTTTTGCTCTCCTGTATGTATCCAGGGGCCAGATCCTTTGCTGGCAGAAGATAAAGGGGCTCTAGCTTTTCTGACCACTTTGCGTTTTCAGGGATGCCATTGACTCCCCCAAGCAGAATGGAGTTGTGTCCATAATCAAAAGATAAGGTATATCTGAATGCAGTGAATGGCTCTATATATTCAGAGCAAGGAACAACACACACATAAAATAAGAATAAGCAAAAATATAGAGATTGTTTCATTTGTGTGGTTTTCCTCAGGATGTTTAAGTAGCATTGCCTTGGTTTCACTTTATGTTTTTGTAAGCCTTAGAAGTTATTTCATATCAGATCTAATCTAATTTTCTGCCTTTAGTTTGTTTGCTTTTAGTTTCTCCTTCTGAAGTTTAGGTTGGAAGCTGCTCCTTGCTGGTTTTTCAACTCAACAAATCATTTTTTGATTTGTCATGCTTTTAATCATGTGTGTGCATTTCTGTAGGAAGAAAATCAAGGAATTCTAGAAATTGATGTCACAACAACACTAACAGTACTGCAGAATCCCAGAATTACATAATCACAGAATGGCTGCAGTTGGAAGGAACCACAGTGGGGTCATCTGGTCCAACCCTCCTGCTGGAACAAGTTCACCTAGATCTGGCTGCACAGGATTGTGACCAGGCAAGTTTCAATATCGCTAGAGAAGGAGATATGCCGGTGCTTTGTCACCCTCCAAGTATAAGTCAAAGTAGACAACATCCACGGCTCTTGCCTCATCTACCTGGCCTGTTGTGCCATATAAGAATCTCAGATTGGTTAAGCATATTTTCCTCTTGGTGAATCCACTCATTCAGAAGTCTCCCCCTAGACATTAATTTCAATTGTAGAATGTACTTTCTTATAAACAAACTGAAAACTAATGCAGTATTTCATTTAAATATGAGGTACATGGAAAGGTAATTTCTTCTAACTGAGAATATTTTGTGATTCTCTATTTTACTGTGCTAGTACATTACAGAATCAATGAATAGAATTATTTTCCCATTCAAACCATAAGCATAATTCAAATAAATACCTACAGGAGCAAAAATCAATCTGGCTCTTAAACTTTTATTTTAAAATGGGACAGTTCATCCTGTCATAGGGGATTGCTGCATAGCATCCTTCAACTTAGGAGTTTTCAAAACAGCTTTCTGGTATAACACTATGTATTTAAAATACATATGAAGAACTTTAATTTACAGAACCAAAATTTCCATGCTGTGTCATAGGCTAAGAGGGACTTCATCTCACATCCCACAGCAGCATCTACATGATTCATGCTTAATCTTGCTTTCAACTGTCCATACAGTTTGATGAATTCTTCACATAAACTGCTCTGCATCCTATAAAATAGCTTATACTCATGGCTTTCAAAAGGCAAGGACCAATCAAATGTCATGGAAGTTTTGTTTAACAAAGAACTGAGTAAACTTTAGATAGAAACCTCAGATTCTGGCCCTGAGAAAGCTCAAGTAAATAATTCTTTTTGTTACTACTGGCAGTTATTGAGGTTGTTAAACAAGATGAAGTGGATTTCAGCTAAAGAAATAATATCTGAAAAGTAAGAAATTATAATAAGTAAACAGCATTGCAAAAACTGGGAACTCAGACTTACTGATTGTATGTGGTTTTTAAGGTGTTCAAGACCATTATCATTAGTACTTTTTCTACCATAGTATTATTTTGTTATGTATTTGGTGATGTTTACAAAAATTTAAATAACTAGATTGAATGTCATGTCATTTGGGTGTGTCCAAACTGCGAGTCTAAAGGCTGAGGGGACAATGAGGACACCAAAGCCATTTCTGTGTTTGGTATTGTGTCTATTAGGTGAATGTTCATATGAAATACAGTAGAAGTGACGAAACTATGGAAGGATAATTCTTCTTGCCTTATGCATTGTGTAATTTTGCCATAGAAAACAGAGTAAAGCCTAGGTTTTCTGAGGGTAATGTTTCAGATCAGGCCCTGAGATCCATTGGTTCCCAGCACATCCACTCATTTGTCCTGCTTTTTCTCTCTCACGGGTTAACCATTTGTAGCAGTAATATTCAAAACAGTACCTGGGCAGCAGCTGATCTGCATGCTTTATGCTTGTCAGCAGAGCAAAAGGAATACAAAACCCAACACAAGTTCAGCAAAAGGTAGTTTGGCTTGACTTTTTAGCTGGAGGAAGAAGCTAATACTGGTGTTAATTACACGCCTTTAAAAATTCAAATCTTCATTACAGCTATTGTTGCCAATTCAAAGTCAGTTAGATTAACTGTCTGTCACAATTCCTATCTGCAACTGCCTCCATACAAAAGACTGCAATCAGGAACTTGCCAAAATTAAATAGATGCGAGCATTGACATGCTTATTATAGCATTTATGATGCATTAAGTGCCAGGTGGATGCATGGACTATGAGAGAATAAAATATACAGAGCAGTCCCAGTGTTATGAATTTGTATGGCTTTGTGAAATATATCTAACGCCCTGTTTTTCAGAGGTATTGAGATGACATACTTTCAAAAAACTTCTTTAGGATGGAGGAGCAGGGTTTATTAAGGTTGAGAAATGTTGGTTCTTATAGCACATCTGTAGCACATTTTTGTGAACTGAACTTCACTGTCCGAAAATATCTTCTAACAGTCTTTTATCATGCCAACAATAGAAAGATGGTACACGTCTAGCTTACCTGTAGTTGTATATTGTGTCAGTGTCTGAAGATGAACCTTAAAATACGAGGAAAAATGCCAATCACTTGAAATCAAGCTCAGCGTTGTATCTGGAGGAGGCTTTCTGCACTCAAACAGTAATTTCTCAAGTGGAGCAAAAAATTATGATCTTTCTAGTAGACAAGCCTCTCCCAAGCTTTTCAAGCCCCTGGGGAACCACTGGCAAGGCTCGTGTCTCAGGCTGCTCCTCACACACAGACCTTCTTACCACCCTGAATTCCTTGTCACTAGGGCAATGCAGATGTGAGAAAGAGAGACCACAGCTGGCAGAAGTCTCTTCTCTTGCACAAAATCAGTGTTGTACGAGAAAATTATCCAGATGTTATAAGGACTTGCTGGGAATCCTTTAGTGTGATCCCACACAGCTCTGCCCCTGATTTTGAACTCTTCTTGCCCAGAATGCAAGAGTTGCTTCTCCTTTCTCCTCTCAGCCATGTTTCAGATGCCATGGTAGTAGGTGCCCATCTGCCTTCCAGCCCACCACATCTTAAAGATAGCCTTGGATGTCTGGAGAGACTTCACAGCAGCCTCAAAGCTGACAGGGGGTCAAAGCAAGAGGGGTCAAGCTGCACCAGGTGAGAGCCAACCCTCACTGATAGGAGCAGATTGGTGGCTGCACCTAAATAAGTCACCAATATGCTGATCAACTTTCACTCCTTAGGCTGAAATGCTGAACAACAACAACACAACCTCAAAACCAAAGAAATTGAAAAAGCGACTTCTAGTATTTTCAAATACCAGGATACTTGCAGAGCTAAGAACAGGAGGGTTGTGGTCAGGGCAAAGGATGGGAGTGGACCTGAGTGCAAAACTTGGAGGGACAGCTAAGACCACAACAATCAGGAGTTGCTTAGATAAGCAGATTCAAGAGAAAGTCCTACTTCCCTGTCCTTGGAATTAACAGACAGACCTAACCCTACCTTATTGACCTGCCTATCAAATCAGGCATGACTGCTGGGCTCCTGGGTTTTTCATACATAGAAAGAGTCAATAATTTCTAATCATGATTTTCTTTTAGGCAGCAACAACATCTTTTAAAGAGATAGTCTGGGCTTGTCCCGTGTCTGTTCTGGCTTTTCCCATTTCAAAAAATGAGAAAAAGCTGGCAAGTGTAGTCAAGGGCTGTTTCCCAAACACTGCTCTGGTCCGGATTTGCCTTCCTGTGCTATATTCAGTAATCATCTGAGAAATTATCCTGGAAAAAAGGCCTGTGCTCAGATCATAAAGGCCAATAAACATTTCCATCTTTGATGTTTCTGAGTGAGAAAGGCCATGGTAGGGAGTTTCAATTGTTTCTCTGATATCTAGGAGAAAGTGTTTACCTCAGGAACTCCCCTTAGCCCTCCTGCAGCCATGGCTGGAGCTGTCCCATAGTCTGTGCTCTCTCTGGTTCATCAAACTTTAAAGCTGTCTCAGGTCTTGGTCTGTCCATGCAACTGTTCCAGGAAGATGAGTGGTAGTCCAGTCCTTATCTTCTTGCTAATAGCCCTTCCAAGCTCTGTTGCTGTCTTCCAATTCATCCTTCTGAATCCCAACTGGCTTTTGTGAAAACACATCTTACATATCGCTTTGGTGTTGGGTAATTCATGGCTTAGGGCTTCAGTATTTACACAGAGTGGGTGAACCTGATTGTCAGTGTGGGAGCTTTGGTTTTACATGTTTAGGTTGGCCAGGGATGGTGTAAGCTCAGAGAGAAGTGGGAAGATGGTGGAGGAAATGGGACTTACAGGGCCAGCATGTGACAAAATGGCCCCAATGTATTAGGCAAGGGCTGAATATTTACATAGGAATATAGCCCATGTGTCCCAGACTGTGTGACCTTTGGGTGGAGACATCAAGATAGTACTAGAAATCTACTGGAGAGGCGTGAGATGAATTGCAGTGGGACGTACCTATCTAAATTGCCTTTGACAGATATTTTGATGAGCCTGGCCACTAACATTCAAATTGCTAAAATTGTATGAAACTATTCATGTAGAAATATCCTGGAGAAAGTGTGAGAATGCCGTGTGGGAATAATAGAGAGGATAAGTGATTTAGGCTGTATGAACTATCAGAATCAGACTATGAGCAACTAATGAGAAGCTGCCTTGAAGCACAGTGCTTGGATTTGTCAATTGACATAATTGTAAAGAAAAAAAGAGACATACTCATGCAGGTGTGACTCTGCCAAAACCTTATCTGGAGTATTGTGTGTACCTTCTGAGCATCAGTGGCTGAGTGAGAGGGAATTCAGACTGGAACAGGTGCAGAGAATTCATGACAATAATGGAAAGTGTTTTAGACTAGAGAGCTTGCTCAGCTTAGAAAAGCTGAAAGAGGACCTGTTTACTCTCTGTGAATATTAAAAAGGTAAAGCACCTGGAAGGGAAAGAGCCACTTATGCTCAAGAACAATACTGACACAGGAACTGATGAGTATAAATTGTCTTTGAATAAAAGTGGATTGAAAACAGGGTTGGTTTATAACTATCAGAGCAGTAAGGTTTTGATTGCTTTGAAACTACAGTGGAAATAAGGGACGACAGAATCTACATAGTTTTAAACCAGAAGTTGATCGGTTTATAAAATGGAAGATGCAGATTGTTTGCCAGTAATACCAGATAGGTATAACTTGCTGCCCTGGGAAATTCCATCCAGTCCATTGCTCCTGGCTCAGTCTCTAACCTTTATACTTGGGCAGATATAGCAAGTGCCCATAACATAAAAAAATAAAACTAAACTAAAATTGAAATATGAGTGGCTTTTTGTGGAAGGATGAGTGATTATTTAGAACATAATATGGTCCTGTAGATACTAGAATCAAGTTACTGCTGGTAGTATTCAGGTACTTAGGCATGAATGCCAACATGCAAACCTGATTACATAAAGACAACTAGGGTAAGATAGGAAATAAGAAATAATGCTTTGTGAACAGAGATTACTTACAGAGGTGGCCTAGCAAACACTATTAACCTAGAACCCTGAAAGCAAAGGAATAAGACATTACGGAAAAATATTTTCTTTTCTACATGGTGCTTAAAACTCAAAATACTCAAGGTCTGCAGAGTTTCACTCTACTGCAGCAAAGGCAACAAAGAACCACACAACTTCTGAGCTCTGAGAAAAAAACATTACTGGTGGCTGATACATATGACTGGAATAAGAAATATTGAATGAGATGGGCTAAATTGTCTGTTCCTAAATTTCTGTGATAGTTATTCCTGAGAATTATTTGCATTTCTATCCATCTTCAGTGTGTTCTTCATCCCTTGGAATAAGAATCTAATTTTAGGATCTCTGATGTGAAAATTAGAGTTTCTGGTAATGGCAATCTGCAGTGTGAATCTCAAGGATCAAAAAAAATGGCCAAGGAAGAGTATAGATGGCAACAATTAAACCAACACTCTGCACCTCTATTTTTTGGTCTTGCAGACTAAAACTTGCTTAAAACACATGTACCACACTCAGCGGCTCTGACAGAGCTGTTATCTTTTTCTCCTGTAGAAAAAGTAGTCTTAAAATCTTTTAGATGAGAAAACTCTCAAAGGTAACCCCTTTTGAACATGTTTTACATTTTTGGATCTAAATTTCAACACTGAAGATTCCAGATGCTATAAAAAAACATTATTGAAGTGCAACATGGTATTAAGGTCATGTCTCACTGGTGCAGACTGTACTGGTTTGGCCACCCCGCCTGGCAAACTTCTGCCACTGCCAAACCAATATATCTTTTTTTCCTCCATAATTAAACCATTTTTATCCCTGAGTGAGATTTTTCAGACAAGCTAGTATTGTTGGGGAAATAAGACTCCATTTACCACTATGCTGCAAAATTTGCCCTGCCCCCACAATGCATTCAAATGTATATTTGCTTTTACAAAACAATGGTTTCATAATCACATATTGAGCAAAGTGTCATTGTGCTAAATAAAGTGCTGAAGTACAGACATGTAATTTTTAAAATAAACTCTAAAAACAAAATCTAAAAACAAAATACTATTTTGTTCTTTTAACTCTCACTCCCCTTCTAAGACTTAGATGCTGTATCAAAATTTAAAAACAAGAAGTCTTTGACTGGTAAGACTTGTGGTTGTCATGCCAGAAAATAATTAAAAATGAAAACAAACTGGAAAGCTGTATTTCACATGAAACAATTACATCAGTGATTAATAAGCAGTAATTTGAGTTGATATTCCTGTTGTTTCCAGAAAGGAGTTCCAAAGTCCAGGTTCTAGAAGAAATATAATTTTCATTTTATTAAGGATAACCGTAATTGACAGAAAAGCTGCCAGTTATCTAAAAATAGAGGACCAGCTCGCCTCTTCAAGGCAACTATTATGGAACAATCTTAGGAAGTTTAATAGTGTCTGTGGCTGGCAATGCATGCCAGTACAGACAGATAGTGCTCACCCGTGGCAGAAAGGTGCTCTCTCCTTGGGAACAGACACAAGCTCCAAACCAGCAGCACGATGCTGCTGGCAGGCTCTCCTCCTCGGGATGATGGTTTGAAAGAACCCCACTGATTGACTCACCCTGCTCCTCACAAGCAGGGAAGAGCTGGTGGCAGCTCTGGTCACACAGGGCAGCCCAGGATGCAGCAAGACAAGATGCTGGAGGTTGGGGAATTGAAGAAGGCTGGAAGGTGAGCAGAGGACCCTGGTCTTTGGGGAAACAAACAGGGACTGGTTCAGGGTTTACTTGGCATGACCCCTTATGGAGCTGCTGTGAAGGGAAAGAGTGCCCAGGAAAGCTGGCTGGTTTCTAAAGGTGACTTATTGAGAGCTCAGAATTGAATCCCCCATTTGGGAAGACTGAACTTCTGGAGAAGGCATGCATGGCTAGGTGGGGAGCTTCTCATTGAACTAGCTCACAAAAAGGAAGTGGAGAAGATGTAGAAAGAAGGACAGGCAGTACAGATGGAGCAGTGTTAGAAACTTAGTGTCAAAATTAGGAAGGCCAAAGCCCAGCTGGAGCTGAAGCTACTCAGGAGCATAGATTCTGGGAATGTTAATTTCAAAGTAAATTCAGGACCCAGGAATGTGTGGAGAAGTGCTAGTTACAATGGAGCAAAAAAGGCTTAGGTATTCAGTGGCTTTTTTATCTCAGTATTCACAAGGAAAAGCTGATTTGGAACTGGCATATGGGTTGGAATGGGGCAGCCCTTCCTGAGTGAGGAGAGATGAAACGAGTTAGAGATTTGAAAGAAGCTGGATGTACTCAATACCAGGGGGTAGGGCTGGGTAGGATTTATCTGAAGGTGCTGGAGAAGCTGGCCAGTGTAATTGTGGGATCAGTATATGGATAAAACATTTTTAAATTAGATTTTTTTTTAATAGCAAAGCTGGTGTGAAGAAGAAAATGGAACAGGCATGTGTGCAATTTTAGATGTAGCTGAGCTATGTTAGCTGCAGTGGTTATTGTAATGAAAGAAATTCCCACAACTGAGTGGGCCATGGGATTTGATTTTCATATCTCTTGTCCTACTTTTATTTTTATAAGACATTACATATAGCAGCTTTTGTTAAAACCTGGGATTTGGTGTTTAATATTTCTGAAACAAAAATGAAAGATTTGCTGAATTTATCAGTGAGGGAAGAGGGAAAATCCAACACCAGGTGAAATGGTACTTGCCTAGGTGAGATCAGCTGGTACCCTGGTGAAATAGTAACTTGCCATCTGGGGAAGAAATGATGTGAGGAAGTGAGCTCTTACAGCCACTGGGCCAAAGCTTCTGCTTAGATTTAGCCTAGCCAAATGCTTGTCTGACTCATGTGGATTCTTCTTCAGAACTTAGATATTCACAAGGACTGCAAGTCATGATCAAACTGATCCTCCCTCCTCAAAAAAAAATGAAAATAAAAATAATTTTTAAAAAAGTAACACAGCATCCAGTTTATGAGTTGTCACTTGTGAATCTTGATTTCCAGTGTGGCATCTGATCTGCCTAAGTCTCCTGTCACACTCATCCTGACTCATCCTTCTGTGTGTTCTGTAATTCCCAGCTATCAACATTGCTATCCGTGCTTCCCAAGTACTGCCTTCACTAGAGGGGCTGCAGCCTGGCAAAATGGGGAGGAGGTAAAAACCCACCTCACACTGTCACCTTTCTCCTAGAGGGATGACTGATCTGGCTGTCTCTTCTCTGCTATTTCCCCAGAATGCATAGAAATACAATCTTTTGGAGATCAGGAGCTCTCTCAAGGTAAAGTACAGTAAGCCAGAGGATTCAAAAGTAAAGTTGAGCAGACAGACAGTGTGGTCAGATAATCCCCATCTCCTTCAGAAACCAATATAAATGTATAGTGAATCTACGAAGGAAGAGAAAAAAGGAAGCTGAGGCTGGGAGTGAAAGATACCGAAATGTCTCATTTTCCTTTTCATTTGTGTTACTAGGCTTGAATAGGAACTGAGCTGGACCCTAATTCAGCCATGCATATTTCAAAAAAAAAAAATTAATTTGGGCCATAATTAGCAAAGCTGTAATTTAAACAGAGGAAAGAGGAGACAATATAAAAAAAGCAATGATGCTTGTTACTTTTTCAAAAAAATTGTTTGGTATTAATATTTGGGCATCTATTGGCACACTAATAACTGCTTTGAGAAACAATTAAAGAAAAAATGGCTCCTTTGGAGCTAGGTGGCAATATAAAATAAATTACTTGATACACTGGAATAGGTAGAGAAATGGATAGAAATGTTTTATTACCAATTAAGAAACAGTGAAAGGGACTCATTTAAGATTGGATGCATAACCTCAACATTATTGTTTTCCATCTTGCTGTGCTTAGAACAATTTCATGTTCTTTGAATGTATTGCTTTTAATGAACAAAGGGATGATACAGTGTCTGTGTGCATACTGAGATAAATTCACTTTCACCTTGGCTATCTTCTGTACATTCTGAATGACTGTATATGAAATGTAATTATTAAAGAGCTTTGGTCTCCTAATATTTAAGTCTAAATTTTTTTAGATCTTCTCTAGTGGCATCACCCATGTTAACAAATTTTCCAATTTTCCTTTGCTGAATCTGCTTCTTCAGAGTCAGCACAGGATGAGCACATGCTTTGTTAGTCTGATCACACAGTTTCATAACCATTGAGCACTGGGGTTATTAGTCCTTATGCCTTTATTTGGCAGGATATGAACAAAGCAGTGGTTAAACATTTAATTTGGGCAAGAGCTTAAAGTTGTGTGAATTCTGCTGGACAAATACGCCCCTTCTTGGAGTTCTGCCTAGGGATGCCATGATTCATCACACATATTCAGGCACAAGAAATAAAAGGCAAAGAGAGAAAAGGAGAAGTATTTCTGAGACAGACTCATCTTCCATAGACCCTGGAAATGGCTCTGGACACCTGCAATATGCAACCTCCTGACATCTGGAGATCAACCAGGAAGGAACTGGCTTAACAACTTAGTCATTGAGAAGCCAGAGAAAACATGGGCTTGTTAAATAAGAATCCATGGAATTTTTCTACATCAGGTTTAATGTGCTTAAATTTTTGCAGGCTGTAATTTAAAAAAAAATCAGACCAGGCATCTTCTGACAGAAGGTTGTCCACTGACTGACAATCTTCTTTGCTTCTGCTTTTTAATTCCTCCTGTATTTTTCCAAAAATGGATCTTCTGTGTTATTCTCTCCAGATGTATTAACAGGGGCTCAGCATCTTCTTATGACATAATTTAGTGCTTAGTTATCACTGACCTTGAGTATTCACACCTGAAAACTTGTTTGCCCTGGCCAAGAGCCAAGGGTTTTCAAGGGTGGCACGTGAGGTGGGTGATCAGGCTTCATTGTTCCTGTTCACCCTGTGCTCCACGCAAGACCTGACCCTGTGTCCTCTCATAGGTTCTTTGTCAGCTGGGAGGGCAAACACAAGAAAGGAGACAAAAGAGACACATGCACAAATTGTTTAAAGTCTGGCTTCTGTATGCAGATGCCTGATGTGATTTAAAAGCCAAATAAAGACGTTTCACTGAGGTCTGCAGTGGCCAGAGCTGGTTGTTGGGCTGCCATACCCCACACAACTTCTGCTCCCAGGCAATAAGCTGTGAAAACAGCTGAAGCACAATGTGACTTACAGGAAATATTCACTATATAGGATGAGTAACTATATACAGTAGAACTTCATAAGCTTATAAAAACTGATCTTGGTTATGCAGAAAGAATGGCTGAGATCTGAAACGGAACTACTGAAAATGCCACTTTCTCATCTGATTTATAAATTCCAGTTTTGGGCTGTACTTAGAGCTGTAATCAGTGTTTTGAAAGAAGTTAATCCCAGAGCATGAGGAGTGACTAATACTATTACTCTTCTTTTAGATTGCTTGCACAGAGCTTCTCCTTCTGATCAGTAAGAGCAATTCTTTACCCAGAAGTCTCATCTACTTGCAGCCTTTGCTGCTCATAATCAAGGATTACTTTCATTTAAGAAATTATGTGGATAATTTTCATAATCTGCTCAAAATTTTCCTTTCCTATCTCCTATTTTTTCTCTTGCTTATATTCTCCTCTGTCTTGCACTTCACAGAGGGCTATCCAAAAAAGAGAGAGGTTGCTATGATCTTGCCTCTGCTGCTGCAATGGTTTTAGAGGATTTAGTGTGGAGATAGTTTCAAAATTACCCCACTTGGGAGCTTTCAGCTCCATTTTCCTTCTCTAAAGAAAAGGTTAGCCTCTATTAAAGAGGCTATCACCTCCACAGTCTAAAACTCAGCAATTCAAAAGCAAATAACAAAATCTGCTGCTCAGGAGTTTTGCATTGGTTTAAACAAAGTTAACAGTCAAAATGATGTGCAGGCAGAAAACATATCTGCGTGTCCAAATCCAGCTTGAGACACCAGTGATTCAGAAAAGGGGAAAGTCCTCCTTGTGCTGCTTCTTTGCAAGGTATTACCTTGTCTACTTTTAAATTAGGTCCCTGTGCATTGCAAGGTAATGCAGTTACCAGTGGCTCAAAGCTTTAGCAGTTTTTTGTTGCTTTCCTTCTACTTCCCAGTTTCAGAACCACTGCATTGGGTTGGGACTTCCCTCCCAGATGGTTGTCTCAGTTTCCCAGTAAGTTGCTTCGGTCATGTCAGGTCTAATAACACTTTCTCTTCCTAAAGACACTTTCACAGAAAATCCTCTAGCCTTTGCAGTTCCTTTCTGGAGCTGTTGCAGCCTCTCAGGGGGAGGTCGCATGTTTGAGAATGCAAGGGAGTAAAGCTCATCCCCAGAAAAGTATCTCAATCCAGATACAAAGTTTCTCAACCCTGATAATTGTCCCTGGAATGGAATATTCCCATCTCTGACTTACGCTTAGTAATTGCTGTGAGCTTAATTTTCATTTGTACTTTATCAATTTTATATAATGTATTTGTTGGGAATTACAAAGGTTTGATGTAAAACATAATTAGCACAGGAGTATTTTTATAGATTTCAAAGAGCTTTTTATTATTTGATAGTTCTCATTCAGTAGGAGGTAGACAATTCTGGCTCACAAATGGGTAACATTATTTTGCTTTTCTTTCATAAGTAACACTTAACTACTGTTTCTAATAATATTGCAGCAAAACAGTTTCTAAATATGACAGAGTGTTGAAAACACTGATGTGCAGGGGAAGTTGCATAATTGAAAAAAATCTTCACTTCTTGTGCCCAACACTTTAATCCATCCATTCAAAGCCTAGAGGTTTCTTGGTCTTTCAGCTGTGCTTATCTGATAAATAAGCTTTTAAAAATAGAGATGGCAGTAAATTCAAAAGGAGTTTCAAACCTCTAAGTACTGGGAGGGCGTAGATAAACTGGGCTTATATTACAAACAGCTGCTGTGCTAACAGTCTACAAAACAGAAAATAGGCCTGAAGTTGAATCATTTATTGAAATATCATAGTATTTGGTTATGCTGTAATCTGGTTCTCCATGTGTTATTCTACCCAACAAAACCTGATTTCAGTTTAAGATCAGTGTCATTATCTTCTGGAAGGCATATGCTGTTACTGTGCCTGCTGAGAGGCTGCACACATGTGCTAGGAACTGGCTGTGGCTTTGACAGCTGGTCCCAACTAATTGCCTCCAGCAAGATAAACATGGTCTGGATTTTGATCAACTACTTTTTAGGATAAGGGACCAATGGAAGGGAACTGTGGGAATCCAGGAGACTGATGGGGAGAAGATGAACACTGTAAGGATCGTGTATCAAGGCAAAAACACACATATATTTTATGCTTATAAAGGTACATTTTATACAAGCAGTTTAGAACAATCTGTGATTTTACCTTTGCTGCATCCCACGAAGAGTATCTCCTTTCTCTCAGTGCCATTTTATTCAGTAATTGTCCCAAGTCATTAGACTTCCCACGCAATAATTCACAGTCAGAAATGTAAGTGTGAAGAGAAATGCATTACTTCAGTTTGTGGAAGAATATGTACCCCACTTCCACTTGCAATGAAATTCTGATCTGATTTATTTGCAACTGCCCAAAAAACCTACTCTTATTATTTAGCTTTCCACATGAACTCATGTCTTGAAGAAAAATCTGCCTAATTGTTTATACTGCTGTTGCACAGGCACAGACTTGATGGATGCACCTCTCCCTTCTCATGCCAAACCCAAGTGTCAAGAGGAATAACATGAAGAATGCTGAAATTAGTTTTGAGCTAGATCTGGGTTTGTATTTTGTGGCATACACTAAACTAATATTCTGTTAAGCCAAAGGAGAAAATTCAGTTTTCACTGAGGCTTTGTTTCAGTCACATGCAAATTTCTGGCTGATGAGGCTGCTTGACTTTTCAACATCTATAAGGAACAGAACTATCTTATCACAAGAAAGAACTTTGAGAAGAGGAAGCTCAGAGAAGCTAGCAAATTTAACTTCAATGTCTTCTGAATTTGAGAGAATTAAGGCTCCTGGTTGCCAAGAGGTATCTTGTGGTAGTTCCACTGTTAGCTGCCTTCTGTGAAAACCTGGAGTATTTTTTCCCCAAACCACGTGCTAAAATTTCTGCAAGGGCAGAGGTGTTAATAAGCAAGATGAAACATCCCTACTCTGGCACAGCACTGAAAGGGTGACAGCAGGCTCACAAAAGCACAAGTGCCAAGTACGGGAGTGCATTCACTGTACAATTACCCTGTTTGTGCACCAATTGCAGTAATTGGATAATTGGGTCCACAAATGCCTAACTACATTGGTAACTACTCATTGCTAAATTATATGTGAGCAATGTATAAAAAGCCCCAGTATCTAGAAGCCTTTGTTACAGAAACTTTCATTTTGTGAAGGCTCATCCTAATCGAGAAAAGCATGCCTATGAGCCATGATCTATCTTTTTGTTCATTCCTCTTGAATCTGGACAGGCCTGAATCTAGACAGGAAAACAAACACCACTGAAAAGGAAAAGAGGCAGTTGTGAACACAGGCTGTTTCTTTTCTCTCCTGCTGATCCTCAGAGCTTTTCAAGAAGTGCCATGGGAAGTTAAATCAGGAGGTTTTAAATGTCCAGCTTTTAAATGAGCATTCTGACATGGTCTTTAAGTGATGGGTTGTTTTGACATTTTTTTCTCCTCTCACTTTCACAACTCTCCTTTCAGTTTATTTTATTGGAATAAAAGAACGATTTCAAAATGTCTTGACCTGAAGCAGTTTTGGAGAACTGAGCCTTGGCAGTGGCAAACCCATGAAAAATCAAAATTGCCCTATATGGCCACTGCCGGGAGAGTTAACAGAGTTACCAGCAGGACCATATTTTTCACCTGAGAGCTCTAAATGGAAGCAAATTAACTACCAGTTTAATGTACAGCCACTTGTTTCTCATTTATAACCAGTAACTTGGATAACAGAGGAAAGCAAATGTGAAAAACAATGCTGCCTGATGTTGAATGGAGTTCCAGAGATTTTGGAAGATTGCAGACTATTTTTGGACATTAATAAAAGCAGAATTACTGGATATATAGGGCAAATATGCTATATTCAGAACAATTCTTTGTGGTTCTGTAAAGGTAATAAATTTCTCATGAATATATCAGAGTTCTCTGAGGGAGTGAACAGCCATGCTGATATGGGAGATAGAGCTGATGCATTCTCCTTGGATTCCTGGAAGTCACTTGATAAGATCATTCACCAAAGGGTCCTAAAGAAGTTAAGACTGAGATGAGATGGACAGTGCTGACATGGATAAGCAAATAATTAAAAGAAGTTACTTTTCTTGCCAGAGGGAACTTAACACTGTGGTCCCATAGGGACATGTCTGATGAGGCCTTCATTACATCCACAAATGAATGAAATATGAAGTGACAAAGTTCAGTGACTGTTCTGAACTCTTCTCTGTGTTAAAAACAAAAGCTAGCAAAGTTTGGAGAGCTGCTCTAACATCTTGTGATACTGAGTAACGTGACAGGATGGGGAAAGGGAATGTGTGAAAATGTAAAAAGAGCTTGCAAAAGGAATTCTAATTTAATATATTTGATTGCAAGCTCTGAAGAAGCTATTATCAGCTAGTACAGAGATTCTGAAGTTATAATAGCAAATTATGTAGGAACATCAGCACAGTCCTGAATGGTAGCCAGTATGAAGCAAATTACTAGGGAAGGGAGGGAGAATGATGCATAAAACAATATTAGGCTGCAGTATCTTGAAGGCTGTGGACATTTTTTAGCCTTCATATCAGTGTGTGTGTGTATATATATGCACATATATATGTATGTATTTATAAAAGAGTACTGTTGCATGGCAAGGAAAACTGTGGGTAAAAAAGGCTCATTTAAAAAAATCAAACATGGAAGGACTCTAGCTATGCAAAATGGTGACTCAGAGAAAATAAGAAAGAGAGCTGCAAAATCATGTATGGGATGAAGATCAATAAAGAAGGATAATTTTGCTCTTCTAAAATTAGAGGAAGCATCCAAGGAAATCACTAGGCAGCAGCTCAGCTGTAGAACCCAGACATGGGTTCTACATATGAAGTACTGAAAGTTTACATTGATTCAAAAAATTATTAAAAAAAAATCATGAACAGAAAAAAAACCTCCAAACCAAAGTAAAACACAAACTCCTATTTAATTCTGAGGTAAGGTAAGAGATGTCTCATTAGGAGACTTTGGCAATGCCTCTCGCAGCAGTCCTTTATGATGACTCTAACTTTTAACAAATGTTACACATTGACAATACTTACCTTTTCTTTGGCACACAGTTGCTATGGAAATAAACAGTAACTTGGCAGAGACCTCTTTGAGAAACTCCAGATCAGTGAGTGTCACAGACATTTTTGTGAATGAATTTAATCTTGCAACCTTGCACACACAATTCTTGAGCTGACAGGAGAATAGTCTTAGTGTAAATAATACATATCAAAACCAGTCACTGTGTATGGGAAGTTTTACCAGTTTCACTATCGTTGAAAAAAAAGGCAAGTATCTCAAAAGGGAAGGTAGAGAGGAAAAAAAAAAGGTTTTCAGCTTATTTTTAAAATAAAATAATTCCCAACTTTTGCAATCGATGATTCGTAAAAGGGCTTTTTATTTTTTAATGTATACAAGCAAGCAGTTTTGTGTCTTCCTTGTTCTGTCTTTTGGATTTTATTTCTGTTTATTTTGCTTTTATATCATGATGCCATGGTATTCTTGATCCAGGTTTCAACAGTCCATTCCTACTTAGCATGTACTTGAAGTACTTTAGAGAGGTTCCCTGATTTTATATTTTTTAAATATCTGGAACATTATGCTTGCCCTTTCCATTCTGAGAGCCCTCAAAGAGTCACATTCACACACTCATATTGGATGCACTGGCTCAGAGAAATGACAGTTTCCCTTCGGATTGCCATCTCAATGAGTCAGCAAGCATCTTAAGATGATCAAAATGAGGATGGCACAACCCAAGGTCTGGAAATTTTGCAGACTGTGAAAGTTATTCAGTAAGTTTTAAAACTGGAAACAGGTATGTGATAGCAGTGCAGAGTTACTAGTAGATGAAGTTGCTGACAATAAATCCCCAGCCTTGTGGTTTTTATTTTTTTTCTCCCCTTTTTCTTGGGGGAATTACCTTTTTTGTGGATATACTGCTGAAAGTACTGAAGTTCTGCCTAACAGCTCTGGCTGCTGTCACGCAAGTGCCCTGACCACTCTGTCTGCCAGCCAGCTTGGTGGGTGAGAAAACTGCATCTTGCAATGCCTAAAAGTTGGGGTCTTCAGGAATCAAATACTTCTTCTGCGTTCACCTCTTGAACACCCACCAAATTTGTGCAGCTCCCCTTGTCAGAGTTCCTAAGGAATCTACCACAACTTTTGAAAGTTTTAACACCCAGGGATGTGCTGTAGTCACATACCCAGGAAAAGGAAATGAGAATGATAAAAATAAATACCAAGGAAAGCAAGAGTTCCGTTTCGGATTGAGTTCACAAAGTATATGATCACCAGTAGAATTTAAGAACCACCCATACAGATGAGCTGCAGATGATAAAGACAGTTAACACTAATAGTTGGAGGGCAAGTGAAAAAAGGCATCTTAAGAGGCAACTTATGGCCTACCAAGACTGATGCTCCTTGCACCTGTTGCACCCTGAAGGTAACTCATATTGCCATTGCTGTTAATATTAAAGGCATAATGGTTACAACTCAGCATAAGTTGTACCCATGGTCTGGTGAGGAGCAGACTCTGAAACGGAGCTGGTTGTTGGCTGCTGGTGGTTTTGGTGCCCTGGTATGTATCTGCTGGCTGTACCTGCCCTGAAGCCAGTCTTGTACTCCAGCCATAATGGAGATGGCCTAAAGTGCCAAAGGAAGTGCTCTGACACAAGCTACATGTTTGGGTCAAGCGTGACCAAAGGGACCTGGTGTTTGCATTGAGGTTAGTGTGGGGTTCAGAATGCTTGCTGCTCTTGGGATGCATTGGCACAGCCAGGCAGCACAGCCCTCTTTGTGGCTCTGACTCCAGGATGTCTTCCCCTTCTGCTGTTCCAGTAGCCCCAAACAGTTTCACTTCAGGAAGCCAAGGTTTCACAGATCAACTTTCAAAAGTAACCCAACAACAAAATATCTCACAGACTTAAATTCTTCTTTTTCTCTTGGTATCCTTATATTTAAAATGTAAAATTTAAAAGTCTTTTTAGTTCTAGGTCTGTGTGTGTGTGCCACTTTTCTAATTTTTGCTTAAAAAATGCATAGGAAATCACACAGCAAATAATATAAATATGTCAGCAGATTCAGGATCATTAAGCGGTATTTTCCAGTTTTGTTTAGCTTAGAATCAGAGTCAAGCAGCGTGACTTCTTTTTGCACTTCATAATCTCAGAGAAACAGCTCTGCACAGTAATTAGACTCGTGTACTCAGGTCTCTGTCTATGACTAGCATTAGATTCTGCTGAAAATCTGTTATGAGCTGAGTTGGCTACTAACTTTTAAATATGGGAGAAGGAGTAATTCCTTTCTGGTTTTAATTCATCCAGGCAGCACCAGTCTCAGCAACTGCAGAGCAGTTATCAAAACAGAAGATCAGTGTTGGCAGATGTCAGACTGGTGGCTTTCATGGGTACCATCTCCTCCTCTCTGAAGCATTCAGCTTGGCACCATAGTGTTCTGTGCCTTGGCGGGGTGAGATGGCAGTTACTTGCACTAAAAGCCTTTTGACCAAGTCTGTGACAGATAATATTTGTGTGTCATGTGCAAAAATGAAAAACCAAATTAATGGTAGAGATTGTTGGATGACACATAGTTAGTAGAGAATGTACAACTAAAATATAATTAGTAACGCACAGGATCAGACTTAGGAATATTGTAATAACAAGGAAGTGCTTTGAACACTTGAGATAACCCAAGATAAGCCATGAATACTTCACCTGGATATGAACAGGTCTCTAGGAGCTGATCATGATACACATAGGTAATAATTTTCTTTTTCAATTAGGGAACTGGTAGAAGGAACCAGTAGCTCAAAGAAGATCAACATCATAAGTAAACCTTGAAGTATTAAAAGCAACAATTTCCAAGTAGAGCCTGAGTACCTCATTTGTATTGAGGAAGGAGTATTGATAAAGTGTAGAAGAGGTTGGCATTTAGCTCTTGGGGTGCTGCTGGAGTAGTTGAATGCTGCACTTTGGCTGAGTCCTGACTTAGGAATCATAGATGAAGGACATGAAAATGGCCTTGAAGTAATCTGTTGATGAGCAGCCTAAGCCAGGCTAGAACCTGCTCAATTGCTGTGCTCTGCCTCCAGGAACTTAATCTCCAATTTTGCAAAAAAGACATCAACCTTTGGCTCTTGTAGGATAGCCCCTTCTATTACCACTTGGAAAGAGGCAAGTCCAGAGTAAAACCAATGGGTTTGATTTGTGCTCTTTTTCTGGAGGCACTAAAGCCAAATTAGCCAGGATGCACTTCCACCAGACATTTATTTAGTGGAGACATGTCAAAATAGTAGCACTGGTCTGGGCTGGGAAGGAATTTCAATGCAGTGAAGAGTGGGTATTTGAAAGACTTTTCAGCTTCAGGCAGGCCCTAACTCATCACCATGACATCTCTATTGGATAGTAGGAATAATTAATTTTCTCTAAGCATTCAGTATTTCTGATTTTCAATCATAGTCTGAATGCTATGAGGATCTTACTACAAGCTCCACTGCTAACAGTTTATGTGACACTTGCCTAACTGAAGGACCTCATTGATCTCTTAGCAGATTATAATCATTGGACAAAGCTGCTGGATCCCTCAGGAAACTCCAGCTCTGTAGCTGGAGCAAAGACAGGCTCCTCTGTGTACAGGAGCTCATTGTCTCAAGAGGCTGCCCACAGGATCCGGTCTCTAAGTCTTGACTCTTTCTTTGTAGTTTAAACATCTCCTTTCCCAGAAGAGTGATGGCAAACGTGAGCTTCTGGCTTGTAGCTGAAACCCTCAGAAGCCACAAGACAAGATGCAGACACAGTTTGCAGAAAACTTACACTCCTGCTAGTACTGGACCCAAGATGAAATCTGAAGGCTTACAGAAAGCACAGGCTTATTTTCCTCTCATTGGGCAGCTGAAGAGTCTTTCCCCATCCCATGTAGTGAGGTATGATTACAACTTCTTTTCCAGCTAGTATAAATTTCCACAGGAACAGATTGTGTGTAATTGCATGATCTTTCCCTTGCTGTACAAATGTGGTTCCTAGAAAGATGTATATTTGTATATAGTGGTGTTGCAAAATAAATAGCTCATTGGTTTTTAAATTTTGGTGGTTTATTTGTAAATAATTTAAATTTTTTTAGAATCATGTTGATATTTTAGTAGCAAAACTGTAACACGGTTTGGCTCGTTACTGGCATCTCACTGTTTTTCGAAGAACGGTAAAGCCACAATCAATATCTTAAAGATGAAAATGTGGCCTGCCCTTTGGGTCATGTTCTGTCAGTGACGTTACAGTTTCATACCTTTAAACCTCTCTGAATGCTTGATGGATATGCTTAGTGGAGCTGGCTCACTGCTATACTTCTTAACATAGCTGAGCGTCATTAACCCGTCCCCAAATAAAAAAATAAATAAAATAAAGCTGTTTAATGCTCAGCACAGCTCAGACAGTCCAACTGCAGTGGTTTAACAAAGTGAAGTTCTTGTTCCCTCCAGACTCTCCATTCGTGAATTTTTGAGCCTAGCTGAGGGCCTATCCCTGCTTCATAGGCATTTCATGAGTATGAATGAATGTGTGCTGAAATCCTCAGGGATTCCTCCCATCTTGGTGCCAGTGGCAAAATGTTAATGGGAGAGGACTCAGTCCCAATGTGGGGGAAGGAATTGGAGCTGTAGTGGATATTAGCTGCTCATGGGTTAACATGGTGGAGTTCTGTAACAGTCCCACTGTTTAGATTACAGAACAAATTAGCTGAATGTATCAAAACGCTTTAGTTCTGCCCTGGTATAGAAATGGTTTTAGCTCAAAACCTCAGTGCTGATTTCCTTTTATGCCAGCTAAGACATGCTTGGCTTGGACAGCAGAAAAACTGCTGCAATTCAGTTGTGCTAAAGCTGAGGAGCAATAGAATGCCAGGCATTTTATAAGCCAGGAGAACACACACGCACTCTTCCTGCTCAGCAGAGCAAAACCAGCAGCAAATTGCCCTTTTTGCTAGTCGCTAGTGAAGCCTCCCAGGTGCAGGGAGAGCAGGGGCAGCCCATCGAGCTGCCAGCCCAGGGCTGGCATGACCTCCTCCCTGAGTCCGGGTAAAGTACACCCCAGCTCCGTGCCTTCAGCAGACCTGCCTCCCTGCCTGTGCCCTGAGGGGATGGGGCTCTTCTTATTGTATTAATTCCTGCTGCCCTCCTGTGCTGCCTCTTCTCTTGCTAGCCAAGTTCCAGTGCTCTTTGTGGGCAGGGCTGCATTTAGTCTTGGAAAAATTGGCAAGTGACAGGAATAGAGCTTCCCATCATTCGCTGCTGGCAGTCCTTCCTTGTCCCCATCACATCCTACTGTGGAGCCAATAAACTGCAGCTTGGGACCATCACACTCACTGCAAAGTCACAGCAGTGTCATGGAAAGCATCCCCCCACATCAGGATTTCCTTACTTTGTTAAATTATGGCCTTGAAGAGGGCATATAAGTTGTATAGCAGCATTTGGGCTCTAATTAGTTCAATGCCTTATGCAATGACACTAAATCACCTTAAAAAGTAGGACAGGTATTTTTTTGTAGTTTCATTATAATGGTAAAGGCTGAAAAAGGAACAAAATCACTGTTGCTTATATATATGCTTCCTGTAACATTGTATGTATACTTTTGCAACCTTCTCATGTCCTGGAAATTTCAAAGCTGTTTTATCTCAATTCCCTAGCAAGGAAATTTCAGAGGGGTTAACAAAGGGACAACTGTTTCTCTCAGGTCTCTTCCAAGGCTGCCTTTCACTAGGGGAGGTCTCCCAGGCCTCTTCTGCAGGTGTCACCACGTTGGCAATGGTGGTGATGGCATTTGCCAGAAATGTACTCTAAAGTCATGGGGTCCCCACTGTGCCATATGGACCCTCCCTGAGGACTCTCTGCCCCTGGTAAACAAAAAGTAAATGCACTGTGTGCATTCCCACCTGGGAGTGAGGCACAGCATGGCCAGTGACACCACACATGACCCCCCTGCTGCTGTGACCGTGTCCTGGTGGATACAAGGCAATGGTCCCAGCTGCTGTCTCTCTCTCCACTTTACTGCTTGCAAAGCCTGAGAGTCACCTGGGGATAGATTTCTGTCAGGTTGTCCTTATAAGTCCTCTCCTTCATGAGAACACTGATGTGTCAAACATGTGGCTTTGAAGATCGAAAACACTTTTGGTTAACCATTTTTTTGGTACAAATGTGACCCAGAAGTAAATTACATAGGAAATTTCATTCAACAGCTAGCTGTCAAGTGAGAAAAAGGGCAGTGCTTCTGAGGGGGCAGTTTTATGTTCTTTTGTTGCTAAAAGGAAAACTGATGAAGACTTACATCAGCTTTTTGTTTGAGGAACCATAGCACAGTGGGAGTTACAATCCTCATCCTCAAACCCATTTAATTTTGAGATGATAGAGGTAATAATGGGAAGAAAATTTCACTTTGCAATATTGGATTACTATTATCTCATATCTGTGTAAATTCCTGGATCAAGCATCTTTTTGAGAAATGATCTGTCAGACAAAGTGTAGGAAATGCAGTGCAAAACAACTACCACCAATCCTTTTGTAGATGTAACAATGCATTTTAGCTGTTAAGGCATAGGAAAGCCTGTTGTCATGAAAGTAGAGATGAATGCAAGGTTTTATGGTCATGTGGATTAAAGTGCTTCCTGATGTGTAGCATTTGGCAAAGCTTCCTGTTTTTGTTTTTTTTTCTTGAATAATTATTCATGAGGATATTCCTGGCATGTCACTCTTACTTTGGAAAATGCAAAGTAAGGTATCCTCTGCTTATTCCATTGTTGGGATTAATGCTCTCCATGTGAAGAAGTGCTGAAGATGGTCACTTTTATGAGTTTACTAGAAAATATGGGAATCCTGCAGAAAAGCCCACTTGCACCCGTGGAATTATGCATCCTCCCTTCCTGCTCCACAGAGGAGTTCCAATGTTTCCTTTCCCTCCCAGTCTCTCTGTTTACAGGGGTGGAAGAAGAACTTGCCTTGGTGCACCCCGTGCACTGCAGAGGGTGTGTTCAAACTCCTGAATGGTCCACACAGGCAGAGGGTGCATAAAGTGATCCAGGATGCAGCCCAGGCTCCTCCTGCAGGTGCCCACAGGACACCTCTGTCAGGGCTGTGCTCTGCTCCTCGGGTGATGTTGTGCTTCCTTCATCCTCACAGTTACAGATTTCTTGGGATGTGTATAGATTACACAGGCACATAAATAAGTGGTAAAGGATGTGTTAGAAGCATAGCCAAGGACACTGAAGGTCCCAGCTATGCCTGCCACCTCCGCTTTCTGCAGCCTCTGTCTTGGCACAAAATTTACTTATTAGTTTGCAATAGGGTAGACATTCTCTTTTCTTACATAAGTCACATTCCTCTTTCTGCCAAAGACAGCAATTGCATTGATGTCCAAAGCACTTGGACATACCAGGCACAATTAACGCCTGCTGAATCTCCTCTTCTATCAGGGAAGACAGAGCAAGGACAAATTTGGCCACGAGTGAAACCTGCACTCAGTGTTGTGCTCTTCATGCATGAATGTTATTGCAGCATTTAAAGAACAATCACTTGCTGACAGGGTTACTAGGAATAACGGCATATTTCATTAGTCCATCTGTGCAAGGTGTTGGCCAGCTCTAACAGCTGCCAAGGGTTGCACTTGTAAATGCCAAAGAGAGTTTCTTTTATCTGCTTGCCTGGGTACAGATGTTGGACCTGAATTACCTCTCAGCATGAGGTCCCTTATTGTCTCCCAAAATATCTCAGAGTCACTTAATTCCATCAGGTCACTGCTGTATCTGACCTTAGCTAGAACATCTCAACCTCCTTTTCCCAGTGGGAAACAGGGATTGTGTCTAAGCTGGCAGTGGGAAGGCAGTGCATGCACACTAGTACAGGGTGCCTGTACACAGGAAAAATTACAATGTGAGGGTTGGGAGAACCACAGGAAGGATTATTTGGGCCTACTAATGCTCATGTGTCACTGGCTGGCTGAGCCATCCTCTGATGGTTCTCTAGGCTGAGTCCAATGGTTGCACCCAAAATGAGACTGTTTGTGTCTGAGTGGCTGAGCCTGGCCTAACTGCCTGAGGACCTCTCGTGGGAGAGGCTCTTCTCTGGGTGCCTTGGTTCAGCTCTTGGGGGCATGTAATTGTTGAAACAAAGACATGGAATTTTGGCAAAGCAGGTTTTGAACTCCTGTGCTTTTCTCCAGGGGTCTGTGGTGCCTGCTGCAGGCAGCACTAGCCACACCAGTTTCTTCCTCAGTTTCCTTGCTAAAGCCAGGGATCTTCAGGGTTCTTCAGAGGAGGTTTCTCAGTGCCTGCAATCAGGCACAAGTGCATGCCCATTCGATGAGTCATTTTAAGCTCCAGTGACTAACCCATCCAACCTGTGGGAGGGAAGGAAATTATAATAGTAATAACAGTTTGTGTTGCCACTGGAGGGTTTCAAAGCACTTCCTAAGCAGTTTTCCTTATCAGGCTTCCTCTGAGAAATGACAAACATGCAACTGATATTTCATGGCCATTTCTGTCCATTATCTTTTTAAACTGCTTGTTGCTTTTTATTGCTGAACCCACAGTGCTTCTGAAATCCTCCCGCAGAATCCCAGAATGGATCAGGTTGGAAGGGACCACCGTGGGTCATTTGGTCCAACCTCTCTGCTCAGGCAGGGTCATGCCAGAGCACATGGCACAGGATTGTGTCCAGATAGCTCTGGAATATCTCCAGTGAGGGAGACTCCACACTCTGGGCAATCTGTGCTAGAGCTTGGTCACTGCACAGTAAGGAAGTTCTTCCTCATGTTCAGGTGGAACTTCCTGTGCATCAGTTTCTGCCTCTGGTCCTATTGCTTGGGACCACTGAGAAGAGCCTGGATCCATCTTCTTGACACACCCACTTCTGATACTTAAAGACCTTGATGAAGTCCACTCTCAGTTGTGTTTTCTCCCAGTTCCTCATTTTTCTTGACTATAATAAATCATCATTTCCAGTCTGGAAAATAATACGGTGAATTGCACTGTAGTGAAAGCAAAACTGAATGCATAAAATACCCATCTGTTTTTTAAAACAGCCTGCTGGTTTTAAAAAAACATGAATGGTTGCAATGACTGCAAATTAATCAGCTGTCAGGGAAGGCAGAGGAGCCAATTCCACCTATTTAAACCCTTGGGACTGCTCAGGTACCTCCAACAGAAAATGAGAGACAGTTCAAGGAGGCAGATGCTGCTATAGTCTTACATTTTATTAATATTAATTTGGATATTTTTTCAGAGAGTTTTTCTCCTGGCTCTTCAGCTGTTTTCCCCAGTGCCTTGTGTACAGTAAGAATGTATATAGGAGAGTCTAATTGAAAAGTTATACTAATCATAAATAGATTCTTGATTGAATTGGGAGACATAGCAAATCAAACTAAAGCTGCTTGGCTTTTATTCTGTAAATGCAGAAAAATATCTGAAGGAGACTTGTCTACTTAGCCCCTTTCCCTCTGTATTTTAACAGCTAATTTTTTTTGCTTCTATCTTCTATTAATTTTTATGAAAGTCACCCAAATTGCAGAATACACATGAAACAACTTATATTTGCTTGCATCAACAAATTAGTGCGAGTGAAGATTCCAAAATTAGTGAAGTTTGATTGGGATCAACCCATGGTTACTGTTCCCTAACTCTTCCTCTGCCCCCTAATCCCTAATAAATCAAATTCACAACAGTAAAGAGAACAAATCAACCGTCTACAGTAAAGTATTGTTTAAATAATGACTCAGGCAGACTACAGGATACTTTATTTATATAACCATTGAGAAATAAATTTTACAGAGAGCACAGAAATAATCTAATGGCTGAATTCTGTCTCAGACACTGTAAATGGTTCCTTTCTTGGGAAGAAATTAAATAAAATGTTTAGAGATGTCCACATAGATATATACAATACACTCTTTTCTATATAAGTTATATAAATATATACACTTTTTTATTAGAATTATTAAAAAAACCCCTACTGTTGATGATGCAATCTATGTGCATAGCATTTGTATGAATATTAAAAATGTAAGCTGTAGATTTTGCTAAATGTAGGACATATTATTCCAATGGCAGGGAACAGTTTCTTCTCTTGAGGGACCATCTACCCATAAATATCTGTAAAATGGCTCTTGTCATTTTTATGGCTTTCATGTTATAAAAAGCTGAAAAAGCACACAGATAATAAGGAGCTATGGATGGCTAATTGATCTGACATTTTTTCCCCAGTGGTATTTATCACATGATGTCAGACTTCCAGAAAATGTGAGATGTTTTAGACTGCTTCAGTAATATACAGTTCAACTGGATGAATTAGAAATTACTGATCTTGTTGGGCCATCACTTTTACCTGTATGTTAATGAAATTCTGATCCAAACTTTTTTTTAGTATTACCAAAAGGTATCTGATTTAAGAAGTTTTTAAACATGTATTTTGTATGTTTTTTGGGCAAAGATTTATAAGAATGACAGAATTGACTGTTAGAAACTAGACTTACATTAAATCTAAATATTCTTTTCCATGTCATATTAACATGTTAAGCATATTTCTATATATGTTTAGCATATCGATTTTCCCTATCTGGAAAATATTTTCCCTGTCTTCTCCATGGTCTCCACAAGTTTGTTTTTAGTGCTTATTTTTCCTCTGTTTTTCTGCCAGCCTGTCTATATGTCTGTTTTTCATATTAGTGGTGTTAACCTGTGCAACAAGGTACCTAAAATTTAGTGCCATTTTTACGGCAACTTTATGGGACCTGCAGAGTTGCTCTTGGCAACCTGGAGAGCAACATACAAAGTATATTTGTCTGTTTTACTGCTTCCTGGTTTTGCACTCTCAGACATGTTATCCCTTCTGCTAACACACACCAGACACTTCTATTACAGTTGCATTTTAGTGCTGGGATTCAGTTTTGGATGTTCCTTTAGTTTTTGAGGGCAGAGCTCAGTGGGACAGTCTAAGCTGCACAGTAACTACGGTGATTTCTCTGTACAGCTATAGATAGGATTAAGATGCATCTAATTTAGTTGTGCCTTCTAGTTTAGCTTGCTGCTTTTCAGGGGAGGAGCTAGGAGCTACAGAAAGGTGAAGCAGCATAACTGAATTCCACACCTGATTACCTTCAGGTAGATTGCCCAGCTCATTACTGACACATGTTCTGCCTTGGCTCAGGTAGCTGAGCTGGCAGCTTTCTGCCAATCTCATGCCCCCCACTACTGACACTGAGGTATGTCAGAGCAGAGGGCTCTCTTTTCTGTATTCATTGCAAGAATGCAGAAAAAAAAACCACTGTGGAAGATGAATTTAAGTGACTGTCCTAAGCATCACAAATATACACCTGACAAATACTGAGATACATAGGAACACCAGAAAAAGTCTAAACCTAATCCTATGATTTGCCTTCTATGCCCCCATTGGATGAAACCCAAATTTGTCAGCTGTTAGCTGTCAGATGATCAATCACCTGGATATATTGGCAACATCACTCCAGCAGAGGATTTGTAGCAAATTTCTAGCATTGAAATATTTTTATGATCATATATTGTATCTATATAGCTCTATTTTACATTATTGGATTATCAAATATTAAATGCAATAGAACAAGAGTTTCTAATACATCTTAGCTGGCTTCTTCACTGATTTATTTTTAAAATATCCCTCTTAATTGTAAGATACATAAAACTTTCTTAATAGTATCACATAGAGTTCAAATTTAAAAAATCTCTCTTCTCCTTAAAGCTATTGCTGATTCTATTGTGTGACTCTGCAAAGGAATCAAACTGAGTTTATGTAAGTGTTCTCTTTTATGGGGAAATCTCACCCATGCTGGAAACAATAGCAAAGTATTCATTAACTTTAATGGAAACAGGATTTCCCTCTTATATATTTTATTTGGGGTTGGTTTTTTATGGACAAACTATTGAAATTATATTAATTGAGTTGGTCATATATACTACTGAATGGTCTATAAAAATAGAGAGATACATACCTGTACCATAGAGTAAAAGTAATCACTGTCACAAAGAAAATGTTGTTGCATTACATTAGAAGCTGTAAATTCAATAAGAGGGTTCTCAATACACAAATAAATCCTTTAGACTAGACCCCAGTGCTGTAGAATACATACAAATGAAGTCTACAGGATTTTAGTGCAGCTTTGCAGACCTCCCTTTTGAATGCCTGGCTTTTTTCTTTGGGCACTCATTTACTTCCTGTATTCAAGAATACATTCTCTTTTTTTTCTGGAAGGAGAAAATTCATTTTGCTGACTTCACTTAAACTGTTGTCATTGGATATTTCCACTCCCCCCCCAAAAAAAGCACTACCACTTACAGACCACAAAAATATATTCATTCAGCAATTTTCCATGATACTTCAGTTTTTAAGTTAACAATAGTATAATTTCACCTGAGCAGAAGTAGATTTCCTGAATCACTATGCATGTATGCATTACGCACAGCAAGCAATGAAAATATTCGAGGTCTAGGTTTTGTGATGGAAAGCTATCTTGATGATGTATAGAAGGAACATCAGGACAAAATCTCTTAAAAAAAGGAAAATGTCACAAGACTATGAGGCTGACATGATATGAAAATGGAAATCCATGTGATATATGTGGTAAAAAGATTGAATTGTCATGTTCTAGGCCCATTATTCTTAAAGGATTCTGGGAGGATTCTCCTCTGAAGATGCAGTTTTTCCAGCTCATTGCCAAGTGCCACATTTTTTTCAGATGGGTTTGCATGACTCCATCATCTTGGGGCAGAGCTCAGGGTGTGATGCTTTGGTTCCTGACTGCATCATGCTGCATAATTGGGTGAAAATACTTCACACGTTTGTCATTACGCAGTCCAGCATCTGTAGCTGCACAACATTCCCCATTTTTGGGGAGTTAAAACCTTAGAGTTTAATGGCTTCATAAACAAATCCATATGACCTATAGTTATAATAAACTAATGCAATTCTTTTCCATGGCATGTATCTTCGGCATGGCCCAAGTAGAGATCACTCCATGGCTACTCTCCTCTGTGCAAATGGATTATGCACCGTCTTTGTTACCTGGCTTCTGGTTATTCAGGTCCTTTCTCTGCAGTTTTAGTTGCCAGTTCCACCATGACTAGCAAAAGGGGATCTCTCACCCAAGAAAAGTACACCAGCAGCAAGTAATTAACAAAACTCATATATGCAAAATAGATTTGAAATAATTTCACCTCTACTTTTAAGGTGTATTATTTACTGCTTCACTGACAATTACCTTGATAGTAGAAGAGGTATTTAACATATTTTGTTTTCTCTCCTTATAAAGTCTAAGTGAGATTGTTCATTTTAAAGTTTACTGTGGCTCTGCTGCAGCTCATTACTGTGATCACTTTTCCTGAATATTGCATCTTTGAGTCTTTGCCTTAGAAAACACTTTTTTCTCCACTAAATCCTCAGACTATATGAGTATACTTCTTGATTTTAGTTGCAGTAGTGTTCGCATGCTGAATTTTTCTTCTGTATTTGGACTCCATAGAACAGTCATCAAAATATCAAGGAACTAAACTGATATTTTTAAAAAAAGCTGTTGCAAGTGTTTCTTCTCTTACAATAAAAGAATGATTGCAATGCCTAGCATGATCACAGTTTAAAATGTTGATGTTTAGCAATTCTCTTTTGAAGCTCTCCTACTGTATATACAAAAACATCCCATTGTTTTTGGGCTTTTGAGAAATTCAACTGCTGCTGCAGCCTGTTGTGAAATTAATTTTAGAAATTTGTTTCCTGTTCAAAGGCTGGGTGCTTAAGACAGCAGGGGATGTAATTAAAAACCCTTAAAAAAATTCCTGGATATAATAAAGCTAACCAACCCATTTCAGAAGTATGGTTTGTGTAATTGAGAAATAATTAAGTGATGCTTATGGAGGTCCATGCTGGCATCTGCTCTGAAGTGCAATAAAGCATTTGCAAAGCTTAGAAAGACACAGAAATAGGAGGATCCTTGGAAGACAAAAAATATTAAGTCCATCTGATGATTTATCCAAAGTGCATTATGACTTGAAGTGGAGAGTAAAGACAATGTTTCACTGGGCATGAAGTAATGTAAAACTCACCCACACCCTTTCTCCTGAAAACAATAGCTCAACAGCTCCAAGTGCTTGGCAAGTTAAGCCATGCAGGCAGTAGGAGGTACAGAGATTATGTAATTCTTCAGCAATCTCCCATTTTCATTAAAATGGGTCAGCACAGCTTGTACATAGAGTCTTCTACAGGCCATGGTTTCAATTTATCTATAATTGCCTTGCCCTGCTACACTCAGTGCTGTGCTCCCACTGTTTTTTATAGACTTGGCTTCCCTTAAGAAGAAGGTTGGAAGAGGCTTAATGGTTGTCAGGGTGGCTGAAAATAGTGCTAAAGAGAGTCAAATATGAAACGGAAACTTCTCATGAAGAACCAGCTGTTCCTGGACACATCCAGAGGAACTGCAGGCTGAGCAGATTGGATTTTGGGAATGAGTGAATCATTAGTGTATGGTGGGGATGCTGATGGGTTTGTACAACTGCTGGTTGCCTTTCATGAGCTAGGAGTAATGTAATTTTCTGTTCTTTTCAAAGTCAACTTTAAATAGAAGTAGAAGCTACCTTAAAGCCATATTGCCCCCTGCATTTATATTCTAGTATTGCTCTGAGCACAGAGCTGAAATGAAAGAGGATCAGGCTCATATTTTTTCTCTTTTTATTCTCTTGCTTTTTATGTTTCCCAAATAAGTGTTTACCTGTGAACCCCTTTTACAGAGTAATTTCCTAAGGCTTATGAACTAACTTTTTAGTTGGTTTAGTTGGTCAGTTGACAGTTTTACATTTATTTACTATGTATAATGATTCCCTTAATGAAATTATTTTCCTGGATTCCTGAAAGTCCTTTAAAAGTGTATCCATATGGCAATTACTCCATTATCTGCCTCCTCCTGATTTTTTAAGGGGACTGGCTGTGTACACCAGTTATCCTCCTGAGGTTTCAGCTAACTTCTCAATTGCTTACTGACCTTTACCTTTGACATAGACATAATTTTTAAAGGAAATACACTCTTCAAGAGTTTCATCTCTTGTGATTATGCCAGCTTTTTCAGAAATGAACAGCTGGTAAATTCACTGAAGCAGACCTGTGTGTTGCTGCATTTATGGAGTGCTTTCTTGGAGTAGAACAATACCATTATAGCTTTAGCCACAAAGTGCAATCTAAAAATAATTCTACTTTTCTCCAGAGATGTGTATGGATTGATTATTTTTCTCCTTTAGAGGTGACTTAAGCTTTTGAAATGTAGGATGAGTTCAAGAAAGGGAAATGTGATTAGACCAGGTGCATTATATCTTTATGAGCTTCCGGCTTTCTTGTAAGAATTGTTAGTTTTAGCTTTGAAATAAATCACTTATCATTTGTATACTTAAGTAAGACTTTAGTTTTGGCAAACAATTAATGTTGAAGTTTTAATGTGGAGGAGTGGAAATGAAAACCATGACTGTCAGGTAATTTTCTGAATTTTATTGAAGATGGAGCTCTGTTTAATGCTTAATGTTTAATGTTTAAATGTTCATTGTCTTTGGTGCTGAAAATAAAACAGTTCACTCAGTCTGCATGACCTAATATAATGCCTTTAGAATGTGAAATTTAGATCCATATTTTGTGCATGGCATGAACCCACAAAGAAACAAAAAGAAGTGGACAGGGTTCTTCCTGAGCTTCTGGACTTGACTGAGGACCAGAATGTTCCCAGTAATGTATCATGCATTACCATTACCTTGGTGATGTTCAGGGGAGGAGAGGGGACATGGCAGGGTTCTGCTCTCCAGGGCTCTTGTCTCCCTTGCCAGCAGTTTGTGAGGTGTCCTAGCCATGCTCCCCTCTGCCCAACCTCTGGCTTCTGGTGCACACTTTTTCTGCTGTGTTTTTTACACAAAGGACAGCTCTTTACACACTGTTAACTCCTCTTCTGTCCACCTTTAGCAAAGATTCTTAAATAACTATTTTTTTGCCCTTGCTTCTTCCCAAGTACCCAAGAATGCCAGTGTCTCAGCAGGGCTTCTGTCAGGTCCTGGAAGCAAATGAGATTGTAATTACCTGCATGATCTGTGGAGCAAGAGCTACAGAAATCTAGCAACAGCATTAACTGCATTTTTTTTTCTTAAATTAAATTCAAAGCAGAAGAATACCGCTACTTGCTCTGTGAATACTCTGTTGTGGTTTGAATAATTCTTTCACAATGAAGACTTCAAGAAGTAATTGGAGGGTGCTCTCAGGAACATGGTGTCACTCTTGGGATGGTCCCATGCAGGGCTAAGTGTTGGACTTGATGATCCTTGTGGGGCACTTTCGACTCTGCCTAGTCTGGGATTCTGTGAATACTGAATACATACGGTAGTTAAAAAATACAGTACAGTCCATAATAGAAGGGTTTTTAATGCTGGCCCACAATTTGAACCTTTAGTGTCTCTTAAATGCCCTCAAATACAGTCCTAACTCAGTTGAAAAAGGTGGATGATAGTTTTCGTCAGCTGGCTATAGAGCATCTCAAATATTTGATATGGGAGCGTTTTTGAAAATGACCAAAACCCCAGATCAATTACAACTTCATTAGCATCAGCAACCAGAATATAACAAAAAAATTGCATATAAATTGTCATAATTTGGTGTTTCAAAGATGAGTTGGGCACTGCAAAGGTGGCAATAAGGCTGCTTCGGGCTTCTTGCAGTGTGACTTTAAAATCTTCTGTGGGTTTGAAGATTTCTTGATAACCACCAAAACTGTAAACATGATTATACTATATATAGAGATTGTGAAATAAATTTGAAAGAATTCTTTATGACGGATAAGAGGGTGGTAACAAACCAGGGAATGCAAATGGACTTTTTCTCATCAACAATGATTCATGTTTGGGATAGGCCCAGAGGGTATGTCTAAAGAGGAGACCTGGAACCACTGACATCCTTATGGGTCAACAAAAGTACTGCAGCCAGCTCCAGAGGAGATACAGATTGCTGACAGCAACCCTGCCTTTCTGCTTTTGCAGAAAATGGGGCAGATGAAGCACAGTTTGTACAGCCCAGTGGTTAGATACAGAGTGTGCAGAAAACAGTATCATTTCCATGGATATCTGTAACTCCTGTCGTTTCATATAACTGCTGAGTCATACCTGGGGATTTAATAACAATATGTATCTGATTTATTGTCCTGGCTGGAAATCAATGGAAGACAATGGGCAGCAGAAATGCCCATTAGTATTGGCATGGCATTCATACAAGGAAACTTTCACTGTTTGTGCTGCAAAACTAGTTTTCCATTTTGAAGAACGACAGAGGTGTTTGAGAAAGATGCTTTTGTATCAGTTGAAGTATTATTCAGAAAATAGAATTCAAAGGGAGAAAAAGAATCACCAGTTGTCACATTTGTCACTTGAATTGGAGGTTATCCTGAAGGAGACTGGCACCAGGAGTTATTAACTCAGCTGCTCTGTTAGGGCTGTTTATTGGGAAAGATTATAAACTAAAAGCTTGACTAAACTTTACAGATGAATGAGACTATATTATGAAGTGCTGATAAGGCTGGAAACTACAGTGGTTGCTTACACCAAATCCATATTAGACATCAGTATTTTCTTCTATAAGGAAGAAAAAGGTACTGATTTTTAAATTTTTCCCTGTTGTTTGGGATGGGGGTTCTGAACTTCTGTATGTTTAAGGAAAGACTTTAAGATTAAGAGTTATTCTACACAACTGGCAAACTGCACTTGCTCACACCCCACACATGGACATATTTTGGGGAATTTCCTGTGCTCTATTAAATGCTTATTTCTGCATGTATGACAAATTTAAGGGGGCAGTTTGCTTTTTGTGAGTTTTATATTCCCAATCCTAGTTCTAATTGCAGATGGAATTTCCTGTGCATTTCTCCATGTCCTGCAGTCAAATATTTGCTTTTACTTTCTCTTCTTGCTCATGATGTCGTATTTTTGATGAAATAATGACTAAATGAAGCACACCCACATTTCCAAGAAGACCAGACAGAATTTCACATCAAGTAAAATTTGCTTATTTTTTTTTCTCTTTCTAATCCTGATAAGAATACTTGTGCTTCATTAAGTGTTTTTCAGCAGGGTGAAAATGCAGAGTGGGTGCCCGTTGTCCCACAAGCATGGTGCCCCAGAAAGATAGGGCTGTATGGGGGGGTACTGAGTCCACCACCATCTCTCATCTCACTTTGCTTGCCAGTAAGCTCAGAGATCCAGAGCTGGTGATGGTGCACTTGTTTCTCCTGCTGAGTCAACATAAGATGGCCTAAAGAAGAGGAATCTTTCAGCATAATGACATTATCAGGCAAGGTGTTTTACTGCTGGGGAAAGGGACCATTATAGCTTTTCTGATCATGTTTCAAGGTTTTGCCTCTTTCCTCTCCAACCCTCCCAATAATAATGAGGTAATATATTAAATTAAGTGGTAACGATGTACGAAGCTGTGGTTATCATTAAATATTTATGCTTCTGGAGTGTTGTAAACACACAGGGCAGCCCTAATTAACCATAGGTAGTCTACAATTATCCTGTGGTAATTACCCTAATTGGAATTGGCTCATTATGGAAAATAGAATAGAATTTGTTTTCTGCTTGGTACTGAAAAATAGAGTTGGCAATTAACTAAACACAGCAGCCGCTTCATCCAACTTAAAAAAATTAAATTGCCCTTTTAGAGCCTGTCACAGTTCCCACAATTAGAGCAGTTTTATAAACAAAACTAATAATCAGATCCAGCTTCCAAAGAATACATACTTTCATAACCTTGTCTCTGTCAGGGTTGACAGATAGCTGTGATGCACAGAGGCCCATAAAAAAGCCTAAAGGCCTATCCAAAGCACCCAGCTACACACAGATCAATTGCCTTGTGAAGCTACTAGAGGAGTTAAGGAGCAGTGAGAAATGCTTTCTTTTGCTCCGGGGATAATTTAGCTGTGGACATGGAGAGATTCTGCCTTGTTTAAGCATGACAAGCAATATTTCTGACCACTGCTCTCCTCCCTTGGTCACTGGAAACCTTGCGAGTGTAAGACAGGGAGATGCCAGGCTGTTTTCAAGAGGACAGCCCTACTCTGCCTCAGTGGAGCTGTCACAGGCAACTGGATCTCTCCAACAGCCCAGGGAACTTGGCACTCATTCCAAATGCTCATTCCCAGGCCTCTGCCAGCAAGAGAGGGAAACACTCATGAGCAGAACATGGCAGGTGTATCCAAATGCTGTTGGGCACCATCCTGAGCCAAAGAAGAGATGGTATCTCTGGACTAGACTGATTCCTGCTGGCTAAGGCCATGGCCAGACATGAGGCTCTGCTGCAGCTTGGCTGAGTAAAGGTGGTGTTTCCCCCAAAATCCCATCTCGACCCCTCCTTCCTCCCCAAACAACCTTGATTCCTTACACACCAATGTTACGGTGCTAGGAATAGCAGGAAGCAGGAACAGCCTTACCTGGAACTCCTCTTGGCAGAAGAGGATCTGTAATTGCAGCATGAGAATTGAGGACAGAATACTTCCACTGTGAGGAATCTCCTGTTTCTAATTTTACTTTCCTATCTGTTCATAAATGTCATGAAAAATTAAATAAAAAGAAGTGTGGGATGTTACAAAGTCCTGTCATACAAATGTATCTTCTAAGTCATAAATTAATGATTTGTTTTCTCCATCTGCTTTGCCTGATACAAACAGGAACAATCTGCTTTTGCTGAGAGTGGAAATGCCTCTGCTGAAATGATCTTGTGGAAATAGAAAGATGCAAGAAGAATCTGTTCAAGTAGCCTGTAAAGCCTGCACACTGCTACAGACAGAAGGAAAGTTCACAAAAGGAAGTAAAAGTTGGAGGATAATGATTGATCTGTATCATATGCTGTCCTCATGTGGCATGCATGTATCTGTTTTCTAAAATTAATGAACCACCCCCTTATTTTATTTTATTTTATTTTATTTTTAATTCTACTTCTAAAACATGACCTGCCTTTCTATTTGTCATGTCTGTGACTTTCAGTGCTGTTGGGACTTCGTTCCATTTTTCCAGGGTTGTTTTTATTTTTTGCAACAATTACATTAGCTGCCGTCTCCAAAGAGGAAACCAGTTTCTCCACTTATAAACGAGGTTAACTGTGAAAAGTAAGAAAAGGAAGATGCTGAAGATGTGCCTGAGCAATATTTCTACAGCAGTTCTAAAAGGTAATATAAGCTAATGCTTTGGAGACTGTGAACAATGTGGGCTTCAGTCAGAGTAAAGAAGGTAAGTCCCGTACTTCTAGTTAAATTATTTTTTTCTCTTTATTGTTGAAAATAAATCTATCCAAATTGCTTTTCTCTGTTTTCCAAATAAAGTTGGAGGCTAGCAAAACTTTGTGGGTAGTTGTTAGCTCTTCGCCTGTGGGTATTCCTGGGGCAAGAAGGTATTGCACAGGGAGGTTGTTGGTGAGGTTTTCTGCATTTGCATGGTGACTTTCAGAAGACCTTAGGGGCAGAAGGTGGGGAAATATATTGGTCCCATTGAGAGAATCAGTCTTGAGCTGTGCCATGACCTTTGCTTCTTCTCCAGCCTTTAACCAGGTTATGTTGGGAATTCACTTTGTGGGGCTGAGGCAAGTGGAGGCATAATAGAGACAAGTGAGTTTATAGAAAACAGCATTTTTGCTTGTTAGCACAAATCAGGCTCTCAGGAGGAAGATAACTGAGGCAACACCTAACTGGAGAAAGAGCCAGAAAGGGCAAATCTCTTTGCAAGGACAATCTATGGAGTACATTGAAAAATGATGGTTGTCTTTCACATAAATACTATAAAAATTGTATTAAAAAATATGCACATGCATGTCAATTTTACCTTTTAATTTTTCTCCCTTAGCTTATCCACATGTTCTCACCTCTTGTATTTTCTCTTGTATAAAGCATCTTCATTTCAACAGTCCTCTATGTGAAACTTTCACTCCCAAGTATTTCTAGCAGAACTCAGCACAGTGTGACTCACATGTGACATCCTGCTCAGCCCCCCCCAAGAGATGGAGACCCTGGTCTTCAGGGTTGCTTTGTTACCAAGGAGGGTTGCAAAGTTATCACTCAAATCAACCCCCACCTCCCCCTCCTGTGTTGATTTTCATGTTTTTATGAAGGAGCCAGTTCACTTAGTCTCTATTTTCAGGTTTGTGCTAGCAGCCCCTAAGAATTAATATTGAAGATGGAGGCGAAAGGACATCTGTCAAGGTGAACGTCTGCACAGACAAAAAAGAGTTTTGGCTTTAAATAGAGCTTACTAGCCAGTACTACCACAGGGACTGCAGACATGGATTTTTTGACCAGTGCTATGATCCTTTTTCTTTTTTCTTGTTTTTGAAGTACCTTGAATTTTTTAGCTTAAGCACGCATCAGTTGTATTTTACAAACTTGTTCCCTCTTCAGTGCTGAATCCTCTATACAGAGGAATATAATGGCAGAGGAAAAACCAAGCACGGTGTCTGAAAAGACTGCATGAAAACCTCTGCAAACCAGAATGAGGTTTAGGTGAAGTGTCTAAGTGAACATAGCCTCTTTCAGGATTATAAAGGACATTGCCATCCAGAAATTTGGCACCAGTTGTGTCTGCAAGCTAATTCTGATTCTAGAAGGGACCTGGCCCTCACAGCATGACTCTGCCTTGCTTCACTATCCTTCCTAAGCAGCAGGTTTATTTGCATTAAATGTCTCCTTGCTCCCTTGGCAATACCCTTCTCCATCATTCGGTGTAAGGGCATTTTTACATGATACTGCATTGTGCTATACAAATATAACCTTTAAATTTAATTTCATTTTTTAAAATAAATTTAACCACTTAATAATTGCCAAAATGACATTTAGCTTTTGCTTTTTTGAAATATAAATCCTTGTTTCAGTTCCATACTCCAGTAAGCAATATGCTATTTTTAATGGGCTTGAATACATAACTAAAATTTTAGATATTACCACTGTATCCCCATTTTTCTTTAAGTCATTCATTTGTTCCAGCACTCCTTCCTTTGGCAAGAAACCCACTTGCATAAGCTGTTGGATCAGCTTTTCACTGATTTTGAACTCAGTGATTTTTTTCATCAGCAGAAAGGAAGAGCTGAGTAAAAGAGTTTTTAATTTAGAAATATTTCTTCTCCATCAGGAATCTGGGTGTCCATTAACTCCAGCAAAAATGGAGACTCGTAGCACTTGGCAGGACTGACTTGCTCCTGTCACTGTATCCAGATTCCAAGGATCTGTGCTGCTGCAGTGTCATTCCCACTTGTCCTCTGTTTCTTACCCTGTGCTTTTCTGACTCTCTTTTTTAAGTGAAGGCATTGGTTTTCTTGGAAGCAGTTGCAAAACCCACCCTTTCCTCTGCCACAAATATCCTATAAGATGCAACACAGGTAATTACTCAGAAGTGTGCTTTTTCTTTTTAGTGGGCATGTAAAGTGCTGCTAATCATTAGTGGGTGTTTAAGGTAAATGAAAGCCAAGTTGATGAGTGAGTGATGCCCGGCAGGTAAATCCGTTGATTCTCTCAGTTGCTGTTGTTAGTTGATGTTGCTTGCAGCGACTCCTTCCTTGCTTTGCTTGCATGGAGCACTAGGGAAACAAGGAAAATATTTATTAAAATTATGATAACACAATAGTGTAAGACATTTTTTCCTTGATGGGATTCATTCTAAAGCAGTACATTACAATGGAGATGACTGCATCTCCAGTGCCTTTGCAACAGGCACTGCAGCAAAGCAAACCTTGAAGTGCTCTTGGAAGCTCTCAGCGGGCTCCTCTCGTGGGACTTGTTGAATGTAACGATTGTGATAAGTGACTCACATTGCTCAGTCTCACAGATATCAAACTGAAATGCACAGCTGGCTCTTTGGGGTTTTGTAACACTTCTGTTGACCTCGATGGAGCCAGGTTCCAGATGGAAAATTTAAATTCTGTGAGAGAGCCCACATGAAAACCTTGTGTGCCTGTAGCCAGGCTGAGTTGTGTCTCCACATTCTCAGGGGACAGTTGTTTTATGTTTTCATTATCAGGAGATTTCAGTCTTAAGGTGCAATTGATTCTAGGCTTCAGACAACCTTTTCAAGGGTGCAACCCATGAAGCAGGAGGCTAAATTTGGATTTGATCCTCTGTCAGCCAATAGCTCACTGTTGAAGGGTGTTGATCACAGTCTGCTGAAGGTAACCCCATATCAAAACGTCCCTACACTAATGGTCAGTAGGAGCTGTGAAGGAAAAAGAAAGGAAACACAGGTTAAGGCCCATCACTTACAGCATTGTCCTGAGCCTCCATTGCTGACACCATTCAGGACAGTCTCCTGGAGGAGGTGGTTCTTTGCTCTAATACAGTAGGACTCTTCCTTTGAGCTTCCTTGAGTAAATGATTCAACTTCTATGCACCTTCACTTCCAGGTATAGAAAATGGGATAGTGCCTCACCTTAACTCTGTGCATATGACAGGTCAATCAGGGTAGATGTCTAAAAATATTCAGGCATCTGAAGATGCAATCTATCACACAATGAGGTTTTTAAAATACTGCAGGTATCTAACTTCTCCTAGTTACTTGTGTGAGTGAATCACAGTGAATCACCTCAAACACTTACTGATCACATGGGGCTCAGCTCCCAAAGTCTGTGTGAAAGGAGTTTGCACAAAGCTTTAACCTTTGACTCTTCTTGCAAAGATGAATAAGACTTTTTGTTTTGTTTTTCTTAAAAAATGAGACTCCTTTTGTTCAGGTTTTTCACCAAAATGAAGATTTACATGCACAAGCTTATATAACATCCTTTTTTCACCTGCCTACTGTTGCTTCATACAGCTAGCTGACTTTTCAAGGGGTTTAAAGATTAAAATGTACATTAATTTACAACTCTCTTTCTTTTGTCAAGTCTTGGTCACAAATGCAGCTTTATAAAGGCATCTGGTTGATATGATTCAGAGCGTGTTCTACAAAACCACTTGGCTCTGTGGCGGGATTCAATTTCTTCGTCAGTGAGAGTGATTGACAAGCAAACCCCACAGAATCTAAACGGAGCTTCAGAGACAGGATCTGACAGTCCAGCACGACAGACCTGTCGAGTCAGCAAGGAATCCTGCACGGGGCTGGGCCATGGGGCAGGCATTTGATCAGGGGATGAAGGTGTGTGCTGAGCGTGCCAGACAACGTGCTAAGGATGGCACATGGGGGAAGCCTGTGCTGTGGGAGAGGCTGTGAATCCCCTGCTGCCAGAGCATCTGTCCCTGTGCCTGTCCCCTGAGCCACCCCCGGCTGTGGTGCAGCTCCCCCTGCCCAGGCACCAGGCACAGCTGCTTGGAGGCCCTGTGGTGGGTGTGAGGGGGAGGACAGGAATGAATCTTGTGATCCTGCGTGGGACTCTGTGGGTCTGGCACCACCTCAAGCAGATGTTTTTGGCCACTGCTCCAGTAGGCTGAGCTGGGAAACAGCACCAAGTTTTGGCTCAGCAAGTCTCTCCAAGCTGTGCTTGTGAGTTTGGCCAAGTGGATTCATAGAGCTGAATCTTTGGGACAACTGCTCAGAAACCTGTATGAATCATGGTACCAGTGCTAAGTGCTGAATCATGCACCTACCAAATTTGTCAGCAAAAAAATTTATAGTTAAAAAATAAGTCAGTACACCTCTTTAAAGTGTTGGCAGCATTTTGTCAGGATAAGTACTTGGATCTTTTAACCGTATGAGCTTTCCAAAATATTAATTTAATTGCACAGCCACCTTCTTATCTAATTTGCCCCTAGCGAGATCTTAAAAATGATTTAAACTTCAAAGACAATAGTAAACCCGCATGCACAAGGACACTTCGAAAAACTATTCTTTTGAAATGTAACTGATTACAAACTAGTGTTGATTCCCTGTGCTTTCCTTGCACAGGGAAGGAAGCTTTCCTTGCACAGGGAAGCTGTTCTGTAGGCATGGAGTGCTCTTGTAATTGTTCAACCACTGCCATACTTTAGGATCAGTTAAGCTTTCTCACATTAATTAAAACTGTAATTAAATAACCAAAAAGCCCCTCACTATGATTCGGTCTCAGAGTGTGCATCTGGCCCTTGTTTGAGATGGGGGGAAAAAAAAGTGAAGTTATGTCAGAAATTTCCGGGATGTTTTCTTTTGATTACCTCATAAAGGCACTCTGCTGAAATGGTAACGGCTGGGAATTAAAAGAGAGAGAAAGACATCTTTTATTGAGGTGGAAAGGACTGTGGCAAATCCTTCTACTTATGTTGCATTTTGATCTCAGAGTGCAGTACAGGCCTAAGAGATCAGGAACAGAAGCTGTGAAATAAACATTATTTTAAAATGTCTTTTAATATTTAGCTCTGTAACATCTTAGTGAACTTTACTTAAAAACTACTCTTACTCTCCCATATTAACACAAAAAAGGAGAAGAGTGCTAAAGAAGCAGATTTACCATTGCAAGTGGCTACTACTGTATTTAATAGCTAGATATTTGTGTATTTTAAAGGATTAGGGTATGTTTCTGAGTATATTTGGGAAAGAAAGAAGAGCTCTGTGCATATGCTTTATCACATTGCACAAGATATGTCACCGCTAATAATATTTTACTCTTTTTGTGTTGTTTTAGTGGGCATATGAAATGGGGAGGGTAGGATACCTTGGTTTCTGTCTCTTGATGGAGAGAACGTATATGTTATAGTTAAAGCTTTCTAACAATTAAACTGTCCTGATTGTAAAGACAAAACTTATTTCCTCATAACTCTCCATTGAGATTTCATGAGAACTGTTAAAAAACATTTGTTGAACAGCTGTCTCTAGAAGGAAGTGTTCACTAGTGAAATGTATTTCTTAAATGGATACAGATTTTGGTGTATTGCTGTTTGGAGTTCTTAAAAAAAAGATTTCAGAGTGAAAAAAATGTTCACTTCTAAATACACTTACTTTTCTACAAAAAGGAGGTTAAAAATGATATTTATTGAGCAGAAAATTTGGAGTTACACAAAGTAATTCTTTGAAAGTGGGAAGCATGCGTGATAACTGCTGGCTTTAAAGCTGAATTTAGTTTAAAAGAAAAAAGATGCTCTCTTCCATGACAGAAGTTCCCTTTTTATCATCTCAATATCATTATTTCTATCATGGTAGATGGCAAAAGAGTAATTTCTTTGTTAACTTTTTGTTTATTCCTATGTTCAGCTGAAAAACACATCTTAGGAGACTGTGATGTCACTTGTGAAATCATAACATATTTGGGCCATCCAAACCATTTGGATTGGAAACGAGTTGACGGATCACCCAATCCAGCTCATCTTCCACAGGACCAGGTTACTCTGGGCCCCATTCACTCTGGCCTTGAATACTTCCAGTGATGGGACATCCATGCTTCTCTGGGCCACCTGTGCCAGTGTCTCACCACCCTTATAGCAAAGAGCCTCTTTCTAATATCTTGTCTAAACCTTCCCTCTTTGAGTTTAAAACCATTGCCCCTTCTCCTGTCACTACAGGCCTTGGTAAAACATCCCTTCACAGCTTTCTTTTTAAGTCCACTCTATATCTTGAAATGCCACAATGAGGTCATCCTGGAGCCTTCCCATCTCTGGGCTGAACAGGTCCAGCTCTCTCAGTGTATCCCTCATGGGAGAGGTGCTCCAGCCCTCGGATCATCTTCATGACCCTCCTGTGGACTTCTGTGGAGATAAAAGAAAGAAATAGATGTCCTGTGCTTTATCTGGTCCCCTCTTTCCATGCAAGTGAATCTCAAGAATTAGAGAACTGGAAGAGCAAAGAAACACTGCTCTGAAATGGTAGTAGACAGAGGGAGTCATGTAAGCACAGTCTGGACTGCTATGAGTCTGATGAATGTGATCTGTTACAATTTATGTTGCCACTTTTCCATTAATTCTGAACACAGTAAATTGCAAGGTTGAATTGGTTCTAAGTTTGTCAGATGTAGCCATTTGCCCACCATTTCCAGGATGCAGAAATGGCTACACTTGGACAGGAAGGCAAAATCATGATCTAAAAGCAAAGAAGGGGATTTTGGTAGTATTATGAAGCACCTGTTTAGAATGTGCTTAGCAAGAAAATTATTTTTAGAATTAGGATTTCTGTTTCCAATTTTAAAAACCTTAAGTCATTAGAAAATGCAAAGCTGTGTACATCAGCTTCAGAGGCACTGTGGCTAATTTATGTGTGTGTATGGGAAAAGGTGAGGTTGCAAATCCTTGCAATCTGCGTTTTTTCTGATGGGCCAGTCCTTTTTGAAGCTTCTGGCCCCGGATCCAGCATGTTACTTAATAACTTGAAGATTCCTGGTGGCAGGAGCAAGAGTTAAAGCAAAAACATACCAGAGGACCTGGTGTCCTACAGACACCACGGTGTCTTGAAAGGTGTCTGCTCAGTGTGTGTCTGATTCTGGAAAAGGGAGGAGCAGGTGGGTCATGGTGTGTCCTCACTGCATGGTTGAGTGTTGAGAGTTGAGAAACCTGGATCACACTGAAGTGAACAGCTACATCCAAATCATGCAGCACAGTGTTACACAGAGATAGCAGCTCATGCCAAAACAAAGTCTCCATGTGAAGACATCTACTCTCTCCATATGATGACACCTATTCTCCACAAGGTTGATTAGCTCAAGCACAAAACAGGGGCAATCTACACCACCAGAGCTTTCTCTTTTTTATGTTGATTTGAGCTAAATCTATCTCTTATGCCTTATTACAGCATGTAGACATATCCTTTCATTTTTTTGTGTATGTATATGATAGGCATTAAAACCATCCATGTCCGTCTCCTGGTAAAATTTAGGAGTTTCACGTTTTAGATGAAAATCAGAATTCAGAATGAAAGGAAGCCAGGGTAGGGACTTTCTAATAAGGAGCCCATGCAGTCTATGGGCCGGTATGGTCTCTTTTAAAGTTTTTCTTTAAAATTTCTGGGTGTAATTTTAGGTTTTTGATTGCTTGGCTCTCAAAATCCATGCACTAAATTGAAGTTGCTGACTGATTTTTCATTTGTTCAGTGTGTATCTGTGCTGACCAGCCTTGCAGCTAGATTGAATGTTTGCTAAAATTTCCTCATCTGTGTACTGGAAAGTGCCTCTTCTTGAGAATTGTTCAAAACACATAGTCAGTCCATGGCTGAATCCTCTTTCTAAATTGGAATATGAAGCAGAAAACAAGAGAATGGTTATTTTACAAGTCTGCGCAGTATCTTTTCAAACAATAGTTCCATGTTTCTTTCAATGAACAATTAATAGCAGCGGGTTTCAGAAACATATTCTACAGTGGTATAAACTAACATTTCAGTAGACATTGAAATTTATATCTTTCTCAATGGAAAAGTTCTGTAAGAAATAAAATAGTGTTTCACTCTATAAAAAATTTCCATACAAGTAAGGCCTCTTAAATTTGATCATCTCCAATATTTGTATCAAAAAAAGGGTGTCAAATTTCTACCAGAGCTCTGCTTGAAGTTTATTTGGATAACTTGTTAAGTTTGCCTGTTGATGGCTATGTTATGACTGACTGTCACTGATCTGGCTGACTAAGCAGGCTCATTTTTGGACATGAAGCTGTGTGGAAACCCTGAGGTAGGGAGAGGACAGTTGAATGAGATCCAAAGACTAGATATCTGCATTTCAGATTAGTGCATCTTATATGAAGACCCTTAAGAAGCAGTGGATACTCTGTGTGATTCACATTAATCAGAGTAAATGTGATTGTGGTCTAGAAACACTTCAGGTTATGTGGATAAAGACATCTGCATTTGATAAATACCAGCCTTGGCAATCATGGCAAGCAAAGTCTCAGTAAGATTTTGGTCCTGTTTTCACTACTGACATGAAGCAGAAGGAGGGCCAGAAAACGTATATTCTGTTTCTTGTTAGTGGTAAGATCTGAATTTGGAGAGTGTATGCTTGGAAGGTGTCAGATATTAATTAAGTACATAGATTACAAAAGAAAACAATGCATGATGTTTATGCTCCCAGGGTCTGAATTTCAGTAAAGGTTTGGGATGAGGCTACAGATGCTTGCTGCTTTGCCCCAGGCTACCACCTCAGTTTAGCATTTGATGGGATTTACAGAATGGAAAAGGTCCAGTGTAGTTGATTAGTTTTTGTTTCCTGCCTCTTTTTTATTCTAGAACTGTGAAATGTCAGATGTCTTTATCAGCCCTCTCACCCTTAGTCCTGAGTGCAGTCAAGTACCTGTGTGAGTCAAGTCTGAGGGGAAGCATGGCTAAGGCAGGTGCAGGGAAAGGGAGACTCGTTTTCTGTAAAAGGTTCCAGTGTGGGTGTGGAAAGACTGGGGGAGCTGCTTTGGCACCCAGGGCACAATAATGGTTGCCTGCTTGCCAGTGCATGCTCCTTCTTGCCCCAGATCCAGAGCATTTGGCTCCTGGGCTGAGAAGGAGCATGTAGAATTCTTCTGTTGGTTGCTCTGTCCGAAAACTCCTAATGGAGTACTTTTGAGACCAGTATGGTTCTTTTTCCTTAAAAAAATAATAACTACACAGTTTTCTCCATTTTCTCAGAAAAACAGGAAATTATTTCATCTTATCATAATTGCTGAATTTATTTTTAAGGTGGGAGAGTGTCAAAAGCTGTAATCTTGCACGCCTCCTTTAATATATAACATCCTGATTGTAGTTGTCCCAAAAAATTAACAAGTATCCAAATTACCCTAACTAAAAAGGATGTGGGTCCACCATTATCCAGACTGCATGACTCATTAAAGTGAAGGGTGAAGAGCACAGCAGAGTGGCATTAATCACTCAGTTCTGCTACAGGAAGAAAAGCATCTGTGTGATACTTTATTTACAACATACCATATGCAGAATTAGTTGATAGTTTCACAAAGACTCTAGGGATGATGATGACAAAGGAAATTCCACTTCTAAATAATTTTGCAAAGCTATTTAGTTCAGTTTCATTTTAGACTTTGCATTTTGCTTGACAATAATACACAAAAGACACTCAGATTTTTTGGTTTTTTTGATGAAAAAGAAAAGCATAATTTCCTGCTTAATGGCTTCTTCTCTCTTGGATTTTAGAATATGCCAAAAACTCACATAAGTCTGAAAATACAACTTCATGACTAGATTTTGTAAGACCAAGAGAAGAAAAAAAACCCTCCAAACTTACGACAAGGCTGGAGGCATCTTTTTTAGAATAAGTTTTTGTATGAGTTATCTTGAAGATGCTCTCAGAAAAGTCATATGGTATTAGCTGCGTTCTCACACTGCAGGCAGCTGTGCTATTAGAAGAAAAAACAAATGGGTGAAGTAAAAGTCCAGATGCTTAGACTCTCTGAAGAATATCTGGGATCAGAAAACAGAAAAGAAAAAGCAATCTGAATGGAGAAATGGACCAAAAGTGTATCAGTGGCATTGTTTCTGACAACTGGTACTGGTGTTTTTTGTGTATAAATGTAATAAATTGCCATTAAAGAAAATGTACTTGGTTCAGAATAAAATTACTGGTGATAGTCATTGTACCTCTACAAGGATCTCAGAGAAGTTGGTTAGAGCCTTGGACTGTGTTGGGCAAAAGTTCATGTTGCACAACACTGTTTGTAAGTGGGGCAGCAGACAGAGAAAATCTCAGATGTGGTTGATACTACAAAATCCAAACACAGAAGAAAAGAGACTTGGTGCATGAAGAAGTGACAAATTCAAAGTTGATTGTACAAAAAACAACATATGGAGCTTCATATGCTGTGGCAAACACCATAAACTGCAGAATGGGCTGGCATTTGAAAAAATTTAATATGGTTTGATTATTGTTGTTTTTGACTGGGGAGCTGTTGCAGAGCTCTACCAGGAGCCAGCTGGGGCTGATTACTGTGTGGATCAGGACACACTCAGCAGTGCAGAGCAGCCAGACCCAAACCCCTTGTGCAGCAGACCTCTGCCAGACTCCCTGGCTTGGAGTGGCTGCTGGATTTCCTGTGGTAGAGAGCACAAAAGGATTCCCAGTCTGAAATTGCTATGTCTTTACTGGAAGGTGTTCAGATTTGTCCACATCCCACCATTCTCACCTTCCATAAATCTCTCCAAGGAGCTGTTTTAAGATCAGACAGAGGATGCTTGTCGATGTGGTCCATGGGGTTTCTTCTGGTGTTGTCAACAAGCTTCTCAGTTATGGTCGATTCAGGCAGGGAGGGTCTGTGATATCAACAGAAAATTTTTGATTTGCAATTTTGATCACAATCATGGCCTTTTAGCTTCTAATGTGCTGCTTTGATTTAAAATTAACTCTCAAACATTTCTGAATTTGCTGAAGTAAAAAATGCTCTTGGTTTTTACATAGCCTTCAAAATTTGCAATACTATAACACATGCTAAACATAAAATTCATCCAGTGAGATCAATAGGACTGTTGTTATGCTTAGAGATGTACACATCTGCAAGACCTTATTCTATATTGTCATAAGTATGAAATAACACATAAGGGTGAGCTGGGGCTGATTTCATTAGTAAGCTGAAAATGTTTTACCTTGAGTGGTCACATTCAAAAATTAATAAAAAATTCAATTATCCTTTCCCCCGAGTCAGTTAACCAGTCTGGACCCAGGCTTTGTGTTAAAACTCGATGGCATTTTCCTCCTTATGATGGATATATTTTTAAAAAATCAATGCTAATGCCTTCCCTTGTAAAGTGTTTTCAGGATGTGCTAAACATATTCTGCCAGTGGTGATCATTTTTTGCTTTCTGACCCACAGGAGATAATCACCATCTGCCTTCACGATCACTTCCTACCTTTGCTGCCTGCAACTTTTCCTGTCATATCTTACGACTCAGTTGTCAATTTAAACTCAGAAAGTTGTTCTATATTTGTTTATCTTTGCAAAATGTTTTTGTTGTTTCAGACCTGTACAAGTATTTGTGTGCCTGAAAGCTTGTTTGTTTTCTCAGGGATGTAAATTGGCCTAATAGATTGCCTGTCTTTGCAAATTGTGTATTTTCAGCAGGACAGCCTCTTTAACCAATTCATCTGAACTGATCTGAGTTTTATAATGTCTTCCAAACTTACACATTTTTTACACAAAAAAATCTAGAGTGAATTCTATATGATCATGAGAGGGTAATTTTTTTTCCCTCTCATAATGTCTCATTGAAGCTCAGAAGTATGTGTGCACAATACAGCTTATCTTTAGGACTTGTAAATTTTTTTGGTCAATTTGATTTCTATTTCAAGAAATTATTTTCAAGTTCATCCTGAGAAGACAACTGTTTTCTTCTTTCCTGAGACACTGAATGAGGTATGATATGATAAAACTGACATCTTGTAAACATTTCTCTGTCCCTGAACACAACCTTCATTAAATCAGAGCTGCAGCACTAAAATACTCTGTATACTCTAGGTTCATGCTATCTGTGAATTCTGAAAATCATGGTTATCTTAATAAGGAAATCTGATTTTCTTTGGTCTCATTTTCTTACAGAAAGTTTCTCTGGCACATTTTCCCTGTTGCATTTTAAATTGCAATATTCCAGCTCTGTAAAATAAATCACATATCAAGAAATCAAGTATCTGTATGTCCTTCATGTACACAGTTATGAGAGTACTCCTATAGATTTCCTACCTCACCACGGGGAAGCATTTATATTTTACCTTATTTATTCACAGTACAAACAGGTCTTAGGTAATGAAAACAAGGGCAGTGGGAAATAATGTCAACCAAAAGTACCCCAAAAGATTTATATAAACTGCCATCTGAGCTTCTGTAACAGATGAGCTTCTGATGCAGATGTAACTGCTGTGGATAATAGAAATACCTGTCATTTCAGCTGTCAACGTATTTTGGCAATTTTACCAAGCTGCCCTTTGGGTGCTCCGTTTCCTGGAGTTCTTTGACTGGTCTTGCCTTACTACCTTTCACAGGCAAAGTTAATGGCCCTGATCGTTCCTTTCTACTCATTTCACAGATTCATTCTGACTCAACTTTTTCTCTGACTCACAATCTGTTTCTATTTCCATAACCATGAGTGCATGTGAAACATCCTGGGCTAATGTGGAGCGGCACAGGCATTGCAATGTGTTATTCATACCTGTGTGAGTAACAGCCTCATCCCTTGGTATGTGTGTATTGACTCGAGAGTAGCTTCATTTCCTGCCATATCCCATTTATTCAAGCACTTGGTAAACCTTCTTCTACAGTGCAGGTGATAAATCCTCTTGTTCTTGTGTCAGAATGGAACTGCCTCAACATAACAGGATTACATCTTCAGCCAACTTTAAAAGAATTATCATTACATGAGAAAAAAAAAAAGCTTAGGAGTTCTGGTGGACTTGCTGTGCTCTTGTTAAATCGAGATCAGTAGTTGACCTGTAGGTGTTGCAACTGCTTCAAATATTGGGGCTTTCTTGTGGAAAGCCTACTGTGAACGCAAAATTTACTGGGTAGATTCTCCTATCTAGAGGTAGATGGACCTATCTATGGTAGATGTAGGTAGATGGACCTATCTTATTGTGTGCTATGTAAGGTGCAAAATTGCGGGGAAATTCTGAGCAAACTGTGTGAAACTCCTGACATATCTCTAAAATCCACAAAACAAACAGAACCTATTAGCAGAAGGAATATAATTTTCTATACTAACATCTGTGAGCAAAGAGAGCCAGGAAAGAGAAGAGAGCTACAAAATAATTGTGGCATTATCTGTTACTTTGAACAGGACATTAAGGTAACAAATTGGCTGAGGTTTATTGTTTTGGTTTTTAGGTGGGTTTTTTTTAACATTGGAACATTATTACATATAAATGTGAAAAACCTGGAGATTCCAATTTATCAGAATACTCTACTAATCCTACTTTTATACATAGATTATTGATTGACAAAATTGACCTTTTAGATACCTTTTAAGAAGTCATGGACTTGGTGATTACTGTAGAACTGCAGAGTTAAATCTTCCAGGAACTCTTACTGGTGATCCAGAAATGTGGCAACAGCTGTAGTTCAATTGCTTGATGGTTAAAGAAAATTGGTAATATGTGCTGTGTAATCTACAATGTTGATACACATGAATTAACTTCATTACATGCAGTAACCCAGGTTCTTGCCAATGAAGACATCCAGGTGTAACAAAGAAATCCTGACATGCATAGAAGATCTGATGTTCAGCCTGCCTTGAGATTGGCATAGTCTGTCTCTCAGAAACTTCTGATGGACAGGAAAGTAAATCTTAATATGCAGTTTTAAATACCCAGTTAGCTGGAATTAGAAGAAAATCTGGAGCTGGGTGGTATAAGTGCAAGGGTTTCAGTATTTCAGTGTTTTTGCTCTGCACTGTGTTGCCAGGGACAAATACATCATATTTTCTGAGGAGGCTTCCCTGTAGTCACTGCAGCATCACACTGAGCATAGACTCCAAAAGCCTTGCTCATAGGAGGATTGAGTCCATTTGGAAATTTTGGAGGTGACACATCTGGTATGATGCTCTGGTTCTACAGCTCCAAGTGGGTGGATCACTGGGTATCACTCTTGGGTATAGTGATGGAGGCAGGGAAAGAAGGCCAAAAAGAACTTGATTGCCCCAGGGGGAAAGCTCACTTCTTCACTGTAGCATTGAAAAAGTGATATCACAAAGCAAATATTATAGTAAAACATGATTTTGGCTTGCTTATTTCCATCCTCCCTTGTTTTACTGCAAAACACTTATTTTCTGGAAGTTTTAGATGTTTGATCTATTTGTTCAGGGGTTTTTTGTTTGGTTTAATGTTTTTTCTTTAGCCACTATGGTTACTATTAGCAGTAATTAACATCCTGCATTAACATAACTGCAGTAGAGTATTTTGTCTTGCTCAAAATTATTACTAAGCAAGAATTGATCAGACTTTTTTTCATCTTCAGTTTTTTCTAATGGCGCACCCCTCCCAATCTGCCATTTCCTGAACTTACTCCCTTTACAACAGCAGCACAGTCTTTACACACAGAAACTTTTGTCTTAAGACTGCTGTTATTTTAAGCTGGCCATGCACTACTAACTGACAGCAGCTTTGTTTTTCAGGAAATATTTAAAAAAACGGGCATCAATGAACATAGATGCAATTAGTATTTCAGTATAGCAAGCACCTGCCACCCTTCTGAGAAATTTTCTGGATTATCTGAACAACCTGGAGATAAAAGTTTAAAACTTGCTGTTTTTTCATGCAGGATATTACATTTTGTAGGAGAACAAGATATGAGTTGCTTATGCTGGTAACTAAAGACATATGAAGCACTTGGATACTCCAATTATCTTCTGACTCATTGAAATTTGTGTACTCTCTGTGGACCTCCTAAACACTCCAGTAAAAAGAGTAGAGGTTATAGATATCTGGGTGATTGAACTGAACTAAAATACTTCATCTGGTTTCAGTAACACTTGTATTTCTTACTCTGGAGTTCTAATTTCTTGTTGCGAAATCATCTTGCTGAAAAAAATCAAAACTAAACCAACAAACACAAACCCCCACAACACCCCAAACCAACTGTGAGAACCAGATCAAACAAATTCTACAAATTGTGTTTTTTGTTGTGTATTAAAGTTGGTATTTAAGTGCACAACAAAATTAACTGGAGGGAGATGCCAGTGCATCACCTCACACCCTTTCCTTGGGACACCCAAGGGACCTCTGGTGTTGGCAGGTGTTGGCATCTGCTCTTCCACCCATGCTTTTGGTGATGCTGGTCTTTGGCCACTCTCCATGTCACTGGACCATGGCCTCTCCCTGTGCACCCACCTGAGCCCCAGGGCTGCTCCTGGGAGTTCCCAATGCTCAGCCTGTGGGGAACTTCCATCTCTGCTGCCTGGCATGAAGCTCTCCATCCCACCTGGGCTGATTGCTTGCTTATACATCCCTTTCAGGAGGCAAGAGCCTGGCAGTCTTTCTGAGGCATATTTATATAACATTTAGTGTGGGGTTTATACTCCTGAAATCTTCTTTGGAGCTCTGGAGTACAGGGATCTTCATACAAAATGTGTGAACTAATGCTCTGTGCTGCTTGTGGGGTGAAACCTGTCTCCAGGCAGAAGCTCTGCTGGAGCTCTGGTAGTGGGAAGTGAGCTATTTCCCAACTTTAACCAGGGCATTGGTAGTTTCTTCCTGTTTCAATGTATTCTTTAACATTTGATAGCATTAAATAGAGAGCAGAAGACACTTGAGTGGTGCCAGGGACTTTGCACAGGAGTCTCATTGCCAGTTCCCAGAGGGAGTCAATCACTGCTCTTTGCTCAGCAATGATGACTGAGTCACAGTGACTGCATGTAAATTTAAACCCCAGTAAATTTAAACCCCAGTATCCTCTTACTGCAGCTCCAATATCTTTATTCTTTCTGGCTTGAAGATGAAACTTCATATGGAGAAATTCACTGACAAATGCACCACTTTATAAGGGCATAAGTAATATTGTTTGCTATAAACATGTTAAACTGTGACATAAATATTTGAGAGGATAGTGATTATAGAAGGACTCAGTGAGAAGTGATCTCAGTCAATTGACAACAACTCAGAAAATGAGTAGAAATTTATTGTCTTTATTTAAGACAAAACTCTAATTTGTTTCAGTTTATAAAGATACAGAAACTCTGTCAGTGGCAGAAATTGTACAGTAAAACAAAAAAATTCTGTGGAACGCTTCTCAAAAATGTTTGCTGTAGTACTGAAATTCCTTAGCATGCTGGGGAATACTAGGGAAGATTCCTGGACATAGCTCAAGTCTTTGCAGTTAGATACTATCAGTCATTAAAGAAAAACATAGCTGTTTGGAAAGAGCAGAATGACATTTTGATTGAAAATCAAAATTACAGTAGAAGCTTGCATGGCTTCCAGCCCCCTTTGCTCAGCATTCACTGAGGTCATGCATTTAAATATATGTTGCTTTAGAAACTACTAACAGAGCATAAGGTACATAACAGCTTTTCTGCTCAAATGGACCACTTAAAAACTACGTTTCATCTCCTGGAAACAGTCATCTCACACTATCATTGCCTACATTTGGCAATGGATTTTAAAAGATGCTCTCTGACTATCCTGTTATGTGGGTTCCTAAAGCTCAGAATATGTTTGTCACTACACATCTCTGTCTCAAGGACACAGTGGTTTACTTCTCATAATTTTGCTTTTTATTTTTTTATTTTATTTATTCTTACCACTTCCGAAAAAAAAACATTAATCTAGTGAAGAGAGAGTTAATTAGCCTTGGAATTAATTAATGTGAAAGCATGTTCTTGAAAGCTCTTAAATTTCTCAGTGTAGTAAACTGACAAGAAAATACACAGAAGCAAGAAATCAGAGACCTGCCATAGTGCATCTCTGATTACAGTAGTAATCTCCCATTTGAGAGGGCGTGTGAGAGATACATGATTTACAAATAGTAAATCCTTATAAACCTGACCAGTCCTTTGGGCTATGGATCCCTGGTTGTACAGCTCATGTGTTCCAGTGAAGCATTTGTATTCCAGGTACACTTCTTCTTTTTAAAATTCTTACAAATTTTTCTTCCCATTTCACTTCACCTCTGCCCATCTCACCTAAGACAGCAGCAGTCACATCATATATACGTGTATTCCTGGACTGTTTCCTCTACTACACTCCTTTCATGGCACACATTCAATCTCAGGAGATTTGCTTTCATAGCTTCTGTATTTTGAACAGCTTGAAAGAAGCGATAGCTGAAAGAAGGGTCAACAAGTTAGCTTTAAAATGATAAATAGACTGGCTGCTGGCATGCCTGAGCATTTTTTACCCATATTTTATATTTTCATTCTCACTGGTGCTTATTAATTTCATATGGAAGCTTGAAAGGACCTGTAGTATTAATGAAGATCATATAGAGAATATATTTGGCAAAAACACAGCGTGATCATGCTGCATCTGTTATCTGAAGTAAAACCTGAGGTCAGAATTTTAATAAAGAATGTATGAATATTTTTGCATCTACAGAATAGCATATGTCAATTTTCAGTGCAACTGCATCAAAATTACTGCTACTGCCTACGCTGACTATGTCAGACTCCTAAAATTTAGTTTATAAGAGCCTGACCATACAATGAGAACAAATTCTGTGTTACTCTGATCATCTGATCTGTTACCAGTAGAGCTCAGGGTAGATTCGGCAGTCTTGGTGGGACTTGTACTAGGTGACAAGTATGAAAGAAGTATGCTATATTCCAAATATTTTGATTTTTCTTTGAGTTGATAAGTGATCCCTCAAGAGTTATTTCTGTTATTCATTAATGCGTTGTTACCCAGACCAAGCTTTCCTATGAATGTTTGTGTATTTTATAATCATGATAGTATCTATATTTTACCTTGACTACTATCTTGAAACCACAAAAGTGTTATGCCAATGAGACAGATCTTTTAAAATATAAATCAGCTTTTAAAACACACTAAAAAGCCAGAAGAATGGCATCAGAATTTTCAGCTTGTTGAGATTTGAAATTCTCCTGGAATTAAACCCTCTCACTGACAGGCAGCTGCTTTGTGTAGCCATTGTTTGGAAAAGTTTCTCTAAGCTCTGTGCCAAATATGATACTGTGATTTAATTTTAAAGCCAGAAATGCAAATCTCAGTATGTAGACACTCAGATAACAGCAAAGGCAGAGTCCTCAGAAATCTGAGTCACTAATACTATTTCCAAGAGTATAGAACACAGAATTTAAGAAAGTGAACCTGAAGAACTTGGATGAAGAGCACAGGTAATCTCTCCTTGTAGGTAGTGAGGATCTATCAGATCTATCAGAAGGGTTGACAAAGACAGAGAAACTGTATTTGCTGCTGGGTAATTGCTTGGTTTCCTTAACAATCCCAGTCTGGGAGTCATCTGGAGGGACAAATGATTGTATCCATGCAGGGCTTGGTTTGAGGTAAAAGGAAACCTGGGAAGGCAGAAGATAAAAGAATATGAGCTAAGGAAATTGGTGCCCTGCTTATGATTGTGGTAAAAGAGGGCAGAATTTACTTAAAGGAAAAGATTCTGCAGCATCATATTTGAGGGCCAGAAGAAACAAACAGGAAAACCACAGTAAACAAGAACAGAATATGTGTTTTCAGCCATGTCTTACTTGTACTGCTATGCATATAATTACAGTAAACATGTTGATATGTATTGCAAATAGAACCTCATTACTGTGAAAGGAGACAGTGGGAAAAAATTAGTCAGAGAGGTCTAGTGTGAAAAACAGAGCTAAAAACTACTCCTACAGAGTAACTGTAAAGGTGAAAGAGTAGATAAATTTTCCATAGTTCTTCAGTCAATGGAGGGAAAGTGTGTGTCAAAAATAATTAAACCAGCCAATATTTCACAGCCACAGTGTCTGAGTTACTCTTTTTTTTTCTGTATCTAAATTTCAAAGCAGCAGCATCCTTTCCTTGCCTGCACAACACACTGCTTCCAGATGGGTGACTTATGTAACTCTGTAAGAGACACCAAGTTGAGATCTGAGGCATGCAGAGGAAATACAAGAAGAAACTGAGACCAAGAGAAGAGAAGAGAGGAAGTGTCAGGGTAGCCAAGAACATCACTCTTCCTACAATCCTCAACCCCTCATTCCTTTCTGACCCCATAAGAACTGACAGGGCTGGGAGACAAGAAAGTTTGATGGACTCCATCGAAGTCACACATTTTTAACTGCTTAAGAAAAGTTTCTCTTCTTTCTATGCTAATATCAATGTAACAGTACAACTCTTCTAGAATATGAAGCATCCTTAAGCCTGTTTCTTATTTTCTTTCCTCTTATTCCTGCCCTTTCGCATCCTTCATGATGTACCTTTGTGATGTACGACTCCAGAGCCTTCCCTCTGTTTCTATCTCCTAGTCCTTTGTCTTTCTTGGAAGATTCCAGTGCAGGGATGGAAGAATGGAAGTATACTGTTGCAAATGCAGCTTTGTATCTTCATTTTTCTCCACTGTTCTAATGATGGTTATTACTGGGAGCTGTGGTACTTTTGTTGCCTTCTCCATTCAAGGAGGCAATAACTCGTGAAGCACAGTGTCAGCTCCACAGTAGCTGACTAAAATACTGCCTAGATCCTGAAAACCCTTTCCAAATGATTTTCTCTCTTGGCTATGCTCCTGCATCACTGTTTTCTACAGGATGCACAGTACTTTAGTGCCTGTGATAGGAAATCAGGGAATCCTACAGACCGACAATTTCCTTCAGTCTCCAATCCCGTGCTGACACTTTATCAGTTCACAACAAGCAAAACTGGAACTTATCACTTACACAGAGAGACAAGAAAATACATTTTCTGCATCTTGAATCTTTCATTGAGCTCTATCCCATCTGTCAATGTCTCTTTGATGTGCAGATACAAATGTTTGAAATTCCCTTGATCTCAAACAATGATAATACTCACTGCTTTAGTGATAGCAATAGAATTTCCTCTTTGCTGATACCAGGCAACACACATTTAGCTGATTACATGTTGGGACCTCTACAATATTTATAGCATCCATGCTTTCCAAGATTTCAGTCTACATGTCTCAGAATCCACACTCAGTGTTTATGACTGTGATAAAACATATGCTTGTTCAAACAAGTATATCCTATCGGTCTATTCAAGGTCTGCAGAGACACACTAGTTTGTGCAACTGCTATATTACAGCATTATTTACCACTATTTATATGAAAATAGTTATATTGTCAACACTTACGTTATGTATTTTGTCTAGATTTGCAAGATAATGAATCTTTGTGCCCACTAAAATAATCTATTTGTCTGTTTCCTGTGCCCCTATCAATATAATCATCAACTTTTAATTCCCTTAATATGACATATTTTACTGGAATTCCAGTCACATGAAATGGACTGTATGTTCAGGGGTGAGCTGCCCTGAACATACAGTCCATTTTATTTTTTATAATCTACCTTTCAAGATAAATAAAAGCTTTGTCTCCCAAAGCAATCAGTCATGTACCACTGGGCTTTGTCTCATCATCTGGCACCATCATCACTCTCTACCTCTGACATGAAATAGTTTTGCATTTGAAGGTCCCTAAATGGACAGAATGAAATCTTTGTCTCAAATTCCTGTATTTATTCTAGAGCAACTTGCCCAGATGAGGACAAGCACTCATCACTCATGTAACCAGTTCCTTTCAAATCAGTCTGACATCCAGGAAAACAAGAAGCTTTCGGAGGACGTCATAGGCTGTGGTCAGCAGTAATAGCAGCTTGCTTATTTATGGTACTTTTCATCCAGAAGAACTCTGAATGCAAACATGAAGGCAAAATTAAGAAAGCACAAAGTAAGAGCAAAGCATTGATTGAGTAGTGGAGACGCCAGCCTGTGTCTAAGGAATGAGGGGCAGCACTAATTATAAACGTATTTGCTTTTATTGTCATGTTTTAGAACTTTAATGGTCATCTAATGTATTTTTTATGAGATGAATATATTTCTTTCAAAACCTCAGGAACATGTGCAGCTGCTTTTAATTTCAATGGGAGTTGTAAAAGCTCATTAGCCTCTAGATTTGTCCTTCAAATGTATTTAATTAAATATATAAAGAAGATAACCAGAAAGCCTGAAGTGGCCAAGACACAGTTAGCACCAAACCATCTTTTCTGCTCTTTTTATGCTAGGAACAGTCGAGTTGGTCAATTATCACTTTGAATTAAACTAATTGCAGAACTTCCTGAGTTTAAGTGGGCTGCAGATTGTGTGTCCCACTTTCCCATCTCCTGCAATGATCCTTTGCCTACACAGTGGTGGAACAGAAGCAGCACTTCCGCAGATATTTCAGTGCTAGCTCAGAACAGACAAATGGTAACAGAATGTTTGCGGCAGCTTCACAATTTCTTTGAACCACCTTTATCCCAGAACATGAAAATGACCCAAATTTTCAGCTGTCAGACAAAGTACTAATCCATTCCGTGCCTCACATTTTACAGACATTGCATAATTTTCTGGCTCCCAGCCACAAAAATGCTCATTTGAAGGAATGCTTTGTGGAATGACAACATCCAAAAGCAGGGCTTGCAGGACTTGAACTGACCAGCCCCTCTGGAGCCCCCTAACCTTTTCCCAACTAAGTATCCTAGGAAAATTGTTATTTTATAGTCATGGAGAACTTAGTAAGCTTTCTGTAATGGAAATGGAAACACAGTGTCCCTGCCCTAAATAACTCACTTCAGTTGCAATGCCATGAAGGAGGATGGGTAACAAACCAGAATAGAACAAGGAGGTTTTGGGAGGAAGCACACACTAGTTTCGTCAAAGTTATGCATAAACTGAGGAAGTATAAAGTATATTCAGAAGAGCATCAGTCACTTAGAAGGCCTTGCATAGCAGGGGACAGAAAGAAAAAAAAGACTTTTAGGAAAACTGTAAAAGCAGATTTTTTCCCTTTGCAATTTTGTTGGGAGCTTGAAATAAAAGTGGATCAATATGGAAAAAGCGTGACAGAATAGAGCAGCAACTGCATTACACAGGATGTCCTGGGCATGGGGCAGACTATGGAGGAAACAGGCTGCTGGGGGAGCTGAAGCTGCAGGTATGTGCCAGGATCTTGCTGCTGCTGCAGCAGGCCTGCCTGGGGAGGGCATTTACAGCTCCCAGGGTTTCCAGGAATATCAGGAACAGGTGAAATGGCACAACAGGACCAAGAGGTCCTGGAGATTATTAAAGTGAGGTGCTGGAAGTATTCACAAGACAGAAGATGTGAAGAGTATTGGGGAGGGCAGAGAAAATAAAGATTTCACAGTAGAATGTCACTGATAATGTGGCATCTTCCAACCTATTTGGGTATCTGGACCTAGCTGTCCAAACCTGCTCCTGTTTTTTGTCATTTACTTTTTCTGTTCTTGTGGAATTTGCCTTCATTCTCTTCTTTACCATCACCTTTGAAGCACAACTGCAAGAATGTCCAGAGAAGGGCTGATGAGGGGCTTGGAACACAAGCCCTGTGAGGAACGACTGAGGGAGCTGGGGTTGTTTAGCCTGGAGAAAAGGAGACTCAGAGGTGACCTTATCACTCTCTACAACTTCCTGAAGGGTGGCTGTAGTCAGCTGGGGGTTGGTCTCTTTCTCCAGGCAGCAACTGACAGAACGAGAGGACACAGTCTCAAGATGCACTAAGGGAAATATAGGTTGGATATTAGGAAAAAGTTTTTTACAGAAAGGGTGATAAAGTACTGGAATGGTTTGCCTGGGGAGGAGGTGGAGTCACCATTCCTGGATAGGTTTAAAAAAAGACTAAGTGTGGCACTTGGTGCCATGGTTTAGTTGAGGTGTTAGGGCTGGGTTGGACTCAATTATCTCAAAGGTCTCTTCCAACCTAGTGATTCTGTGTATTGTTTTCCTCCTCCACACTGTGAGATAAAGTTTTCCTGATTTTCCATTTAATTTGCTGTCTTCAAGCCTCACCAGAAAAATTCTTTCTGAGTTCTTTATTTCACTTCTTAGCTTTTTCTTCATCTGTTGTTAATTTTATTGATACTATTTTGCTGTCCAGCTCACTGAAAGCCATTTCCAGGAGACAATACAGAAAATTCAGCATTTTGTTTCATCAGGGATTTATTCAATGGATTCTGATTTCCCTTTGATGGGAAGTAGCTGTTTCAGATGACTGCTGCTTAATATATAACAGTCAAGAGACACAAAAATAAAATTAAAAAAAATCTGGAGTAAATAAAATAAAAACATGCATCATACTCAGAATAGGTAGAAAGCTTCCTACATGTTTGCCTCATGCATAGGGGAAAAATGCAGAAGTTATTTCCTTGGAGATTACCATGAGCTGTGCAATAACAACACTGTTTTATGCATTGTAAGGTAGCTGTTCAGGATGGAAATACCAGACAGAAATAATTTCCTAAGTGTGCTGTGGTTGATGATAGATAAACAGGAGACACTCAGAGCTGAACTAGCAATGAACTCTTCTCTAGGATGGCAGGGCTGGCAAGATGTCAAAGCCCATTATCCCCTCTGTAAAAGCAGAGGGAGATACCAAAGCAGACAGATGCTCCTGTAATGCCTTGTCTAAACTACATTATTTATCTCAGTCAAGATCCTCTGCCTCCCTCTGCGTCCGGCCTGCATGAGGCAAAGCTGCAATGAGCAATCCAAAGCACTCAAATTACAAGAAGAGCTGTATTGATAAAAAAAGCCATTTTTTGGCTTTTTACCTTAGCTGTAACTGTGATAGAAATCTCATGGGTTAGGCTCTGCAGCCCAGTGGGAAGATCATGACTAGATTATTGAAAGTGATAAATTTTTCATGTACAGGCAAATTTTGAAAAGAAGTGCTTGAACTGAGATGCCTTTGCTTTTGCTCAACCTGAGGTTCCCATACCTAGACTCAGACTTTTGCTCCTCTGAGCACTTGAGAGTTCCACTCATCTCTTTCAGAGTCAGGAACCAGCAGCTGTTCTGAAAAGCCTGGGGTGAAATTTGGACCTGCTGTAGTTAAAAGGAACTTTTCCAAGATGTCATTTGATGTGACTAATTCTGAACACTCAAGAGTTAAGTGCTAAAAATGAGATGAATGCATTTCCTGGTAGGCAAAATGGAGAAAACTTTTAGCCACTTCCATAAACTCTATTACAATATCTGAAAAGCAGCATCTGTGTGATTGGGGGCGGGGGGAAGCAGTATGCGTGAAATCTTCAAAAACTCAAAAGAAGGATTCCTAAAATTTGTCTTATATGCCTTTACTTTAATTTAGATTTCAGTTGCCTACTTTGAAACAAGGAAATTTTTTTTTTGTATTTATATAAATTAAAGTTGTTAATACTGACTGTGAAGCCTGGCCCCTGGGGCACATGGCACATTTGGGCTGCCAAAGGGGCCAGGACGCACACTGTTGAAACAGCCTCTAATGAGGGAGAGTATTTATCATATGTATTTTATTCTAGATATGGCGTATAGAACACGCATAATGCCAAAATTCAAGTTTGTAACTGCAAGTGTGTTAACTTCCTAAGATTAAAAAAAAAAATTATGGGAGAAGAAGAAGCTCTATGAATAACTCTAGGAAGAAGCCCTATGGAAAACTCTTCTACAGAGCAATGAGGAATCAATTTCAGACAAGCATAAGAGTGCTCCATTAGCATTTGTGCAGGTCCTAAGCAGTTACACAAGAATGCAGCTCAATGAGATATTCTGAATGAGTAGATAAATAGTAAGGCTCTTGAGACACATCATTTGCATTCAATAACAGCTAGAAAATGCCTTAATGAAAATGAGCAGTAGGCATACAGGGATGGTAGCCTGCTCACAAGATAGGATTCTAGATGTGGGGTTTCCACAGCTGTGTCCTAATTTAAGGGTCTAATTTAAGAAAAAAATTATTATACCCCAGAATAACTGGTTTCTCTCCACTGACTGCAAAATGGACTAGAGGTGAGCACTCAGCTGGAACATCCACATTGTACCACTGGGCACAGAAGAAATTTACCTTTATACAGTAGCACTTTATTACAGCAATAATTTGATTTTTCCTTATATACCTCATTATATTAGCTTAGCCTCCAAGTCCATGTCATAGTTTCTTAAAGTTTTATTTATCAGGCATTTGGTAGGGCCTTACACTGAATTCCAGTGCTTTCCATCTCATTGTTCTGATGGTTTCTGGGAGTACATAAGCCATTTTGCAAAGTGACTCCCATTACCTATGTGGAAAAATGTATGGGATGTCTGTGTTAAATGTTAGATTAAAAATTAGGTAATCACATTAATGACATTCTGCCCTCTTCATCATGGAAAAGTCTTAAATAATCCTTTGCTGTCTCCTCTCTTGGTTCAAGCTTTCTCTCAGGAGAATAGCTGCTCTCCTTTGCCATTCCTGGGCTGGCATTACTCACCAGTCTCTGGGCATGAATCCCAAGCCAAACACCACGTCCAGTGGTTTCTGTCTGGAGAGGACATGGGTCTTCCACATTCAGCTATAGTGAAGAACATTATAACAGAATAAAAATGAATAAAAGATTGTGTTGTTACCATCTTCAATATTTCCATTCCTCCTGAGGTAAGCAGTAGTATTGTCTGTCTACTGTAGTTCATCTTATTGCTCCATGGCTCTCATCTCAGACAGTATTTAATCCAAGCTAGGGTCAGAAGATGCCTTGTAGGCTAATTGGAGATAAAATAAATCTAATTTAGACTTTTTATAGGCTATGTTTTGTGAATATATCCTTGACAGAGGAAAAAGTATTTTTATAAGCTATGTTTTCAGAATAGTTCAGTTGCTTAAGGGTATTAGCCAGGGCACATTAATTTGCAGTAACATTTTAAGCTTTAGAACAAGATTCTCCCTGGATATATGTGCCCTGGTGAATATTGCATAAAGGAAAAGGAATAAGATTTTTTTTAGAATACTTTATTTTTTGTACACCCTGAGTTCAGCACTTTTCCTTTGTATTATTGTCTGTAAAACAGATCTCAGAGGTAATTTTACCAAGTGTCTCAGGATTATATTAGCTATCTCAGTGGACTGTTGTGGGAACATTGCTTTTTAAGAAATGTAGCTTTTACCATTAACTTCTGGAGGGAACAAGCTGAAAGCTGTAAGTGAATGATGCCCTGCCAGGCATGACTCTTGATTGCTGTGACAGGTGATTTGGAGTGGAAAGGATGGTGAGTAAGCTGGGACAGAGAAGCTGAACTACACATATCCATTATAAACTTGTTCTTTCTGTGGAAGGCATGATGCTACAGAAATGATGCAATGATGCAAATCATCTTTCTAAGGAAAAAGCAGAAAATCAAAGCATTCTGATAGTAACTGTGGTGACATTATGGTATTTTGGAGCCAGGATAATGCAGGAATGGGGGACAGGGCATGTGAAATATTGCCTGTGCACAGCTATCCCCTCTCTGCTCTAGAAAGCCTCCATCCGGCTGGACCAGTTCCTGGCTACACATGGCATGTGGCATACAGGGCAAAGGGAGTTGCATTATCTCTGTGTAGGAAATCACAAAGATGCTGCCCTGTAGACTTCTGGTAAGCCCAGTCCTCCCCTATTTCAGCTTTGAGGTTTTTAAAGAATGTGATTCTTGGATTTTTAGTCCATCAGAAAAATTATGTGGCTGTAGCCCAGTGAGATCTGCGTGGGAAAAGCAGGATTCTTCTCACCTAATTTATGATGTCTCTGTCTCTGACGTAGATAATCTGCATCTGTTCCACTCACTGTAGACTCCCTTGGAGTCAATGAGGAGGAATAAACACTTTTAGGACATGAATCATCTGATGCATTTTAGACATTTACATTAGATCTGGTTCACTTCCACTGTAGCACTGCCTATTTCCTCTCTATTTCATTATAGAGAGAACTTGGCTCAGAAATAGATGTCACCATCTAAAGTTAGGTGGGATAAATCCCACACAGACAGCCCGTTGTAGATGTGCTAACTGAATGGGAGACTCAGGAGCATTTTTTTTCATGGTGTTCTGAGGAGGAAGCCCAGAAAAGGACTGAGAAGGGGGCGATGACCATGTTCTAGAAAAATCTATGTGTGATGCAGAGAATGGAAAGTATGAGCGCTGGAAAGAGCTGGAAAAGGGGATAAATACTGCATTGAGATGATTGCAGCTGATAACAAATTATTCAGAACAGTCTAATCTAAATCTGACTGCAAAGAGCTGTAGCAGAATCTCATAATACTGTGTAACTAGCTAATAAAATGGCAAATGAAAATTAATGCTCATAAGTGCAAAGCAATGCAAATGGAATAAAAATAATTCAAACTGTTCATACATATTAACAGGCTCTAACCAGCTATTACTCTCCAGGAAATAAATTTTGGAGTGGCTGTGAACAGATTTCTGGAAACATCTGATCCACACTCATGGGAGGTCAAAAGAACAAATGAAACACTACAAATTATTGAGAAAGGGATGGAGTTAATCCAGAAAATGTTCTTATGTCATTGCATAAATTCACAGTGCTTCCACAGCTTGAAGGAGTGTGTAGTTCTTGCCCAGCAGCCTCAAGGCAGGTATAACAAAGCTGGAGATGAGATAGAGAAGGGCTGCAAGGTGATCAAAGACACACAACAGCAAAGACAGACTTTGGCTCTCCAGTCTGAAAAAGAGATGGATGAGAAGGTAATATGATAAAAGCCTGTAGTACTATAAATGGTTTAGGGAAGGTGAACTGGGAATTCTTACATGCAATTTTTCTGTCCTTGGGATTGACAAGATACCCAATGATATTATCAACAATGAATTAAAAAAACCCACAAAAGCAAGTATTTTTTACAATATTCAAAATTAGGTCATAGCACTCTTTGCAAGAAAAGGCCAAAAGGATTAAAAAGTAGATATTAGATGAAATAAAAAGTATCAACTTTCTGAGTATTAAACATTGTGGTTGAGTAAAAGTTCCCAAATATCAGCTCCTAAACAGCTAGTTGCTGGAAAGCTGCATTTATTTTATCACTGTACTTCTATTACATCATGGGATACCTCTGTTCTCTGAAATACTGGCTAGTAAGTGCTGTTAAGTCCATGTTCTGGACTAAACTGGCATTTAACTTGATGCAGTGTGGCAGTTTTTGTGTTTCTAACTGCAATAAGAGACTGAGGAATAGCCTAAAAAGAAACACATTGGAGGAGGTCAACACCATGGAGGATGATTGTACCATGGGCTACGAAGTCTGAGCTGAGTAGGGAACAGCTGTTGATTTCTTTGGATATGACCCTGGCATAATAGATGGCAAAGAACTCCACTGAAAGGCAACCAAGATGTAGAAATGTGGATTTCTATCATGAGAAAAGTCACTTGGCCTGGAGAAACAGGTTTAATTTATTGTTCTTTCTTATTTTTTTAGTTCAACATTATTGTGAAGGCAGAGATCTTAGCCTTAGCTGGGGTGTGTTCTGGGTTAGCAGCTGTAATCAAGTTTCCTATCAAAACCATTGGATTTGATTGAAAGGGGCTGCACTTTGGGGACAAAGGACTCAGAGCAACATGGACAACTGGGGCTGTCTCGCAAAGCAACTGGAGCATTACTTCACAAGGACTGCAGGATGGACTTTCCCATCTCTCTCTTCCCACAGTCACTATGCACAGTCCTGGGCATTTAAAGGCTGAATTAAATACAACAGAGTCAGACTTATTCCTTTCCTAAAGATGCAGTCTGTTAAAAACTAAGGTAAGAAACTCCAGAAATCTGAGGGCAGAAATGCAGTTTTCTAATAGGATAACTGGGTGGTAGATAATGATATCTTCAGGAGAGTTAGATCATAAGTGTAGCTTTTCTCCCTGACTGTGACTGGACACTGTGGAAAGGCTTCAGATCTGACTGTGTCCTGAATTACTTACTCCATAAATCTTGTTTACATCATAATAATAAAATTAGGATGGCTAAATGATGTGATTAAAAAATCCCACCATCCTTCTATTGTTTACATTTTTGTCTACAGACATGGAATTTTTTTTTTTTTTGCCTGGTATTAGCATGCAGAGCTGGAACTAAGTCTTAACCTCTTCCTGCTGCATTCAGGAAATCAATTTGTTTCACTAAAATGAAATGGACATATAGTCTCAAGCAGCTGCATTTGAGTGTGACTGGAGATACTCATGACTTCACCAAGGTATCAAAAAGAGTTCTTACTGCCTGCATTCTTCTGAAGGGAATGAAGTAATTTAGAAAGTGTCATATTGAGTCTACTGAACTGACAGTCTTCAGCAGGGTTTGGGATTGCACCCAAAGGGTCATTCAGTGTTGAACAGTAAGATGAAAAAAAAAAGAGAAAATACATCCATTTATCTCTCCAGAATCACATCTGCAGCTTCCAGTGATTATCATCCTTCCCATGCTTCCCCCACTCCATTAACATTCAGCAGAGGAAGGATGGGTGTCCTTTCTGCATTGTCTAGTACCTACAGCCCTGTTAATTTGATTCCTATTCCAAACCTTTCAAAACCTCTCTTCCTGGTGATGCTGCCAACCACATGGGCTTTTAGATTCCTGGTGAAGTTGTCAGGACTGGCATAAACCAATTTGAATTTATAATTTCTTTCAAATTAGGGCAGATGTGGTTTGGCAGCCTGTGGGATGTGATAAACATGGAATTCCAGCAGCAGTAAGTGTCATTTCAAGAAGCAGACAAACAATGTAAAGCTAACCTTTTATTTCACAGCTTTGTTTATCATAACCAAATTACAATAATTGTAAATACAGGTTATAATGGAGTTCTCCTTGCACTGAATGACAACCAAGGCCATGTAACATGACAGTTTTGTTTTGTGATAAGGTTACACCTTTTATTTTGAACCCTAACCTAAGAAAAGTGACATGTGCTCATGGAGTCTTATTTCTGCACTGCAGCTCAAGCCATCACACACATCATCGGAGCAGGAGCTGAGTCCAATCCATCTTCTAGGCAGGAGTGGTGGGATGAAGGATATGGAATATAAAGTGACAAACGTCATTTGGGTGAAAAATCTTTGTGGGAATCAGTGTGTTGTCACTTCTTTCCTTCCAGTGTACCATGAGCAAATCTGCATCTGTTATGCAACCATCTTATCAGCAGAACCTTAGCATAAAGTATACATCAAGAAAATGTTGAAAAAAATAAGAATTTTTTCTTGGAGATATCAGGGGAGATTGTTAGAAGCAACAGAATTTTAGAGCTGCCTTGCCAGACTTGGCCTTGAGAAAATAAATTTCCACACTTAAGCCCAAAACACTGTGACACCCGTATTCTGGTCTTGATTCAACAATTTCTCTATATAAAATATTCTGCTGTTTTTAGGATTTTTTTTTTCCTGGCTGAAGTAACATTTGAGGAAGCTCAGAAACCCCCCACTGAATTCAGGAGGTGTTGCAAGAACATTTCAGATGCTCAGGTTAATGAACCTAAAATCAATTTCATTGTTTCTAACAAAGTGTTACAGCATTTAACATAAGTACAGCATTATAAATGCCCATAATTGTAAATTCTTTTAATCTTTAAGGTTTTAACAGTACTACTACCACAGATTTTTTCTGATTCCTAAAAAATGCTTTCATAATCTCCAGTTTGCTTTTAATGAAAACCTTGAGATTGCAGTCTATGATCCCCTTCCTTGTTTTCCAGTAGCTTTACTTTTCAAGAATGATTTTGAATTAAACCTCTTATTTAGATGCTTTTTCTTCTCTTTTCCTTACATGATATTTCCTCTCCCAGTCTATGTGATTTGGATGCTTTCCAGGTCTGATTCAGTGTAGGCAATTTTCTCGAGAGAGTTTCAACACTGCATTCTACAGAGGATATGTACAGCATTTTCCAAGGTGCTTAACTTCATATATGCATCAGAGATGACAATGATAACAACTCTGAAGTCATTACTAAACCCCTCATCTCCTTCCACTTGCCTCTCTAGAAGTAAAGTGATTTCATTGCATTCCATGGTTTCTCTTCCCTGACTGCCAGGCACAGAGGAAACGGTTAATGCTTTTAAAATAGGAAAGCTGAAACTGGCTGGACTTGAAGAGGTTGCAGCCTGGATAAATTCCTTTACCGCCTGCTAGGTCTAGTCAATACTCTCTTTTCCTTTAATATGGTTCAAAGTACAAAAACCACCACCAACAACAAAAACAGCACACATGGGTTTAATTTATCAGGAAAGGCATTTATATTGTCCAGACATAGTATATAGTGATTGACTCTCTGGACAGAAATCAGTAACTCCAGATGAAGGCACATTTTTTTTCAATGACCCATCATTAAATGCCATGTACTTCAAATTCACATTTTCCTTTGAATGGTACCTTCTGTCATTGATGACAATTCCTATGTGTCCCGAGACACTCCTACTAGGGCTCCCTGCAGCTCCTGGGACATCCTATTTGCAGTTACCTAGGGAGGAGTGTTTTCTCTAAATACAAAGCAGAAATGCAGAAACTGAACAGGAACAAACCTCTGGGCACTTGCGGTCACTCTGTGTTAAGACTGGCAGCACTGACAGTACTGCTGCATCACAGCCAGTTGCTCTGCCACCACCTGCAGCTATCAGCTTCTAGGAAATGTNACAGTACTGCTGCATCACAGCCAGCTTCTAGGAAATGCCAAGTGTCATCATCTTGTACTTGGCCTTGTACTGGTTTAGGGCAAATTTGGGAGAAAATTTCCAAAGGAGTCCCTCTAGAAAGCAGATTCAAGTGGCCTCTCCCCCAACTAGTTTGGGAAAACATTTCCTTGGAGAAAAGTGGAAAAAACCAGCTTATTTAACAAGCAAAGTATTCCCAAGCATAGAAGATTAATAACACTAAACAGTAAAACCTCTTGCTGTTCTGAAGAGATGGCAAATCCAGAAAGTGTGTATAGCTTGGTGTATAGCTCAGCTTGCTCAGTCTCTTATCAGTCCCTGCAGTGCTGGAAAATGCCAACCCAGGCCCTGGAGAGCCACAGGTGTGAGCTCCTGGTGTTTCTATGGGTTTTCAGTCTAGAGCAGGGCCAGTCAGTTCCAAGAAAAAGAAAAGCCACAGTCTGGAAAACAACTCTGCCTCAACTAGCTAAAAACAACTAACTAAAAAGCAAAGAGCTCTCTCCTGCTGTCCGTGCTGCAGACAGCACAGTCCGTGGGAGAGAATGCAGGCAGCAAGTGCAGTGTCTGCAAACAAACCCCGCTGCTTCTCCCCACTTCTCTCTCAGAACCAGCCTGAAAGGTGCAGAACCTAATATCCAGCATAAACAGAACAGATGACTGGGGATACAAGCATCATAAAGTCACCCCTAGGACACACCTTAAATACAAAACGCCTCCCGGGACAAATCATAGCTAGACTGAACGTAACTTCAGGGCCCCAGCCATGTTCTGTTCAACTCTAGTGGCTGAACCATTTTGCCAACTGGTTTGGATTTCACAGCGTAGCTGAAAAAAAAATATGAACCATACTTTAGCCTATTTTTGAGGATGCTGTGTCTTCTTCATGCCTAGACCATGGCCCTTCTCTTTGCAAACTATCAAAAAATAAGTGAAGATAGAACTTGAAGGCCACCTTCTACTGCATGTTTTATTAACACCAGCAATCAGGGGTTCACTTGGAACACAGACAAGTTAATTCCGTCTGGCCAGTTGCTTCACCTCCCCTTCTCATCATCTAAAGTGTTGAGAGTGAAATTTAGAGGTTGGTTATGTAGAACACAACCCACTGTGTGGGCACATCAGTGTCTGCTGCTGCTACCTGCTGAATTAATTGCTTATCTAGGGAAAACTGGCAATCCTGTGAGACTTGTGTTTTTAGCACAGAAGGACCTGGAGCAATACAGTTATTACCCTGGGAATTGTTACACAAGTCCAGTTACACTTCAAAACAGATGTTCAAATCTGTTAGAGAAAAGTGCCAAATCAATTTTGAAATTCCTATTTATGTATGGAGAGTTTCTATCTCTGTGTTGTCCAAATTGAAGTACAAACACAGTCCTAATTGGCCTGAGCTTTTCAAGAGACAGCTTTTTGAAAGCTTAATGCTTTCTGAAAATGGTAATGCTTCCTGAAAAAGGAAGAAGGACTCTATAGATGAAGCTTGATGTACATTTCAGGAACTCAGCATGAAAGCAAGCAGGTTCTACCTGCTACCCACTCACTATTCCCATGGCTAATTGCTGCAGCACTACATCTCCTCTCTCTTCTACTGCCCATGTAGGTGAGCAATGAATTACGGAAGGGACCAGGTACAAAATAGCCAAGCTCATTTTGGCAGGTTATTTTTCAGACAGGACAGTGATCTCAGAGTTTGGGGCAAAACTACTTGCATTGCATCACAAAGATGGGGAAGAGAGTGTGAGGAAGGAGGCCTGGGATTGTTTAAACTGCTGTAAGTAACACAATTGAATGAGAAACTACTGCTGGAAATTATGTTTCTTTTCTTCCCAGCACATGAATATTGTGATTGTTTCTCCACTCCAATCTCCCGTAGAAGCAAAATGGAGGGCAGAGAACTACAAAAAGGAAGTGATTAATCCCTGCTTCCTGTGAAGATCAGTGTTTTTCTGGATGGTCTTTTGCTTAGTGTAACCTTCGTGTGCTGCAGCTGCAGGACTATCTAAGAACTGCTCTAGGAAGTACATGTTGGTATCAACAGCTATCAATGGGGAACAGTAGTTGATGCCAGGGTCATGTTCTGCCATCTGTTCATTTTTCCCATGTAGAAGCCTGTGAAAATTGGTCCTTCTTGTTTCTGCTAGGAAACAGTTGGCCACAACTATGGAGTGGACCACAGGAAGGAGGGTGCTGGGGGGTGTTTTTTGGTTAGTTTTAATTTTTATTTTATTTATTTATTTATTTTAAATTTCCAGAAATCCCCATGCAAACACTGAAGGTATGCAATTGTTCACAAGTCTTTTGCAGAGAAGTTGCTTCAGCCACCTTCGGAAGCAGCAGGTCAAATGAGGGTGTCACCTTCAGACTGAAGAAAGTTCAGGTTTCTTAAACATTGAGCACTCAAATCCAGGGAACATAAGAATAAGTGTGAAAGGCTTAAAAATGCAGAAGATTTTCTAAGCGAGATGTTTAAATGGTAATTGAGAGCGATTATCTTGTTTTAATGTTTATTACAAGTGTAACTTCTCTTGATTCCATTGTTTTTTCTCTTGATTTTGTCGTATCTGATTTACATCTTTATGAAAGAGAATGAGATCAAAGGAATGATGAAAACACTAAGAGTCACTTTTTCATTTATTCTTCTCACTGTCACTAAAGCAGGACAGTTTCATAATCAACACAGATCTCTCTCTATGGGCATTAATCCAGGAAAGCATTAAAGTGCCAGCCCAAGTCTACTGCTGTTCAGGAGGACATGTCTTGGGCTGATGCATATTACCAAGCAGAGATCCCTTCCCTTTACTGTATTTAATTTTCTGTGCAGATGTCTATTATGTAGGTACTCTGGAGGGTATTCTGGAGATATACCTAAGGAAAGGATGATTCTATTGAGCAGGACATAAACATGTAACTAATACACTTCTGTTGCAATATAGCTTTTATCTTTGCATTTTGTTGATGACTGTTTAGCTGATTATTTTACTTGGTTACATCAAAGTTCCTGCTGAATTTACTTCAACAATTCCACAGAATCTTATTAAAGGAGTTTTTATTTTCAGGATCAAATACAAAATATATTAAAAGGCAAAAATAAGAAAAAATGTCACTGAACTTATTTAATTATACATAACCCAAAAATAAAAAAGAAGGACATAAGTGAAGAAATTAATATACAGGTTACAATTGAGAAAAACAGCAGCCACACATAAAGGGAAATAGTTTGATGGAATGGTACTAAGGCTATCAAAGCTTTCCGTCAGTTTATGTGATACTTCATTCACTTGTGATCAACCTCCCTTACATTTCTTAAATGGTTCTGCTTACATAAGATTGCAAAAAGAAAACTGCACTTATCTTATTCACATTTTCAGCACGGTATAGGTAAACCAGCCACAAGATGGCAATACACCATCCTGTGAAAAGATAATTACTACATTTTGTCCGATTTTAACCCCTCCACAAATGGATGAAACATGCTGCCTTTTTAGCTTTGGAAAATTTAATGAGGACTTTGGGAAACTTGATGAGATATAGTCACAAAGTAGTAACCTTAATAACAGCCCCCAACTAATCCCTCTGCTACTATAAACAATTTATTTCTCATTTCTTTTCACTTTTCTGTTGTTTCTCTCCACTTACTATTGCTTGCAGGGAGCTATTGTCTGAAGGAGAGAAAAAGCCATGGGACAGAATACCCATTAGCATCCCTGCAGAAAGGGACAGGTCTGTGTTTATGGAGGCCAGACACTAAAGCTGATTGCTCTTGACAGTCAAAGCATGGCTCCATCAGTGGTGAGAAAGAAACAGATGCCCTTCTCCCCTGGAATAATGAAAACAGAGACAGCATAATGTTATGAAAAGGAAAAAAAATGTTAGGGTGTGTTGTTCAAAGACATGTTCTTAGGGACTTCAAATGGAAACTTCTGCAGTAAACTTTAGACCATAATAGGAAAAGGTGGCAAAAAGACACTTGAAGATTTTGTTTGACTATAAAATAGCACTGAGTTACTAGTATGAGGTATTTGCAAGGAAGGGTAATGTAATTATAGGAGTCAGCAGGTGAAGCCTCAGATGTTCTGGAAGGATGTGGCATTGCTGTTTGTTTGCATTCCATTTGCACGGCAGTGATCCGGTAGGTCAGGGCACAGCCAGCAGAGCAAGGAGACATTCCCCTCCTTTTCCCTGGAAATGTAAGCCAGCTTTCTGATGTGGTTGCAAGACAGGATGCCAGGAAGTGTCTGGCTGACGTACAGAATATATAGAGTCAGGATTAAATGAATTACTAGATATGAAGGCAGGAGGAAGTTTTCCCAGGTCAGAAGGTCAGGAATTGTTGAATGTGGTTTACGTTCTCCTGGGTAACAGAAGGGTGTCACGTACATCCTAAGGCAACCTGGGCATTGCATCATTTTCTTCTTGTGATGTGTTGCAGGTGACTTTTGATCTTCTGCTACTGGCTTCAGCTTGTGTCATGTTGTGCAGAACAGGTAGATCTGTGGGCTGTCTTGCATAAATGTTTGTTACACCATGCACTACAACAGAAGGGCTCTGGACAAAAGCATCTAAACATCTCTTTGTTAGATGACCCTGTAGTGCAATATTTTATCAATCCTTGTCTCTAAATGCTTGGGTTAGAAAACACTAAGGAAGCTAAAAGAATCATTGAAGTAGCTTTAGATTTAGCCATAAATAAGGAAAATATGGAACATAGAAACATAAAATAATTTTGGTTGAAAAAGAAAATCATGGAGTTCAACCATTAACCCAACAATGGTAAGCCCACGTCCCTAAGTGCCACAACTACACATCTGTTCAAATACTTCCAGCAGGAAGACTCAACTACTTACCTGGGAAGCCTGTTCCAATGTTCAACAACCCTTTTCCCTAATATCCAATCTAAACCCCCTGGTGCAATTTAGGACATTTCCTGTTGTCCTATCTCTTGTTGCTTATAAATGTAACTGAGAGACTGATCCTCACCTCGCTACAACCACCACAGTTGTAGAGAGCAGTAAGATCTGGCCCCCTCCCCTCCCAGACTCCTTTTCTGCAGGTTAGATTACTCAGCTCCCTCAGCCACTCCTCATAAGACTTGTGCTCCAGACTTTTTCCCAGCTTTGTTGCCCTTGGAAATATTCCAGCACTTCAATGTCAAAACACATTGTAGTGAGGGCCCCAAAAATGACCTTGCCAGTGCTGAGTACATGGAGACAATCACCACTCTGGTCCTGTTAGCCACTCTAGTGCTGATCCAGGCCAGGATGTCATTGGCCTTTGTGGTCAGCTGGGCACAGCTGGCTGATGTTCTGCCACTGTCAACCAGCACTCCCAGGTCTTTTTCCCACAGTCTGCTTTCCAGACACTTTTCCCCAAGCCTGTAGTGATGCCTGGGGTTGTTATGACCCAAATACAGGACCTGGGACTTGGTCTTGTTGCACCTCATACAATTTGCCTCAGCCCATCAATCCAGGCTGTCCAGATCCCTCTGCAGAGCCTTTTTTACCCTCCAGCAGATCAACACCCCCAGTCAACCAGCAAACTGACTGCAGGTGCCTTCAGCCCCCTCAACCAGATCCTCAATAAAGACACTGGACAGGCCCCAGTACTGAGCCTGGGGGAACACCACTTGTGACTGGCCACCAGCTGGATTTAGCTCATTCACCACCATTCTCGGCGCTGGGACATCCAGACAGGTTTTTACCCAGCAAAGAGCACACCCATCCAGGCCATGAACAGCCAGTTCCCCCAGGGAAATGTGGTGGGAAATGGTGTTATAAGCTTCACTGAAGTCTATGTAGGCAACACCCGCAGCCTTTCTCTCATCCACCAAGGGGGTCACGTTCTCACAGAAGAAGACTGGGTTAGATGACACACTTATTCAATTTCTGCCATTTTGAGTAATTTATTCCCTACCCTGCTTGCTTTAAATTGTCATTCTGCTACTATGTTCTCAGACTGCCTGCTGCTCATAAGGATCAAAATAACCAATCTGTTGAATTTTTGACCGTTTCTGATGAGCATAAGAAAGACCACATTTTATGCTTTTCTACCCTCTAAAGAAAATCTGACAATGCAAACTGAAATCTTTCCTGCCTCTTGTAGACAGCTGAGGTACAGTTTGTGACTGGAGTTTGAATTGCTAATATAATTTTGACTACAGTTCCCTATATTTCATGTAGAGCTTTAAAATTTAACAAGGAGTTATATGCATCAACCTAGGAATTTTTTATTAGTTTTCTCTGCATGTTTCTTTATTACATCCACTAAATGGTTGATGCATACCCTAATTAACCACTTTGATTCTTTTTTTGTAAATTGCATTTCAGTTACTGTCTGCTCCTTGGTGATGTACACTTCCAATGAAGACAAACATGTTTTTGTTGGAGGAATTGCATCTTTACAACATGAGATAGATTGAGGGTAGTTTAATGAGTAGTTCAGTGTCTTCTGAATACAGTTTATTCTGGGTACACCACAACAAGGAAATTGTGATGCTGATGGAACTGTTTTATGAGACTATAATCCACACATAGACTATGCTCAAGCTGTAGGGAAATACATTCATTGTTCACATTGAAACTAAGAAGGACAGAGACCACTGGCATTTAAAGGGTCTTTGTCTCTCAAGTACTAGATGGTTTCAGCTTAATTTTTACTTTGGCTCCAGGTCTGCTTTTTTTTTTTTTTTTTTTTT
>VWZU01019327.1:1267137-1318183 GCA_013397095.1 Sterrhoptilus dennistouni | reverse complement strand
CGCTGCCCGTGCCCGCCGGCAGGTGGCGCTGCCCGTGCCCGCCGGCAGGGGGCGCCGCCGCCATTTGTCCGTTTTGTTTCCTCACACCGCGCCGAGGTGAGGGAAAGAAAAAGCCTCTGGACGGGGTTGGGAAAATTAAAGTTGAAAGCAAGCAGGGTGACAATGAGGACAGCGTCAGGAAATTCCTCCGTCTTCTTTCCATCGCCCCCTCTTCCCCCCCGTCTTTCACAGAATTGTAGAGTCATAGAATGTTGAGGATTGGAAGGGGCCTCAGAGACTGTCTAGTCCCAAGGGCCCTGCCCTGGCCAGGGACACCTCCCACTATCCCAGATTGCTCAAGGCTTTATAAAACCAGGCCTTGGACACTGGCAGGGCTGGGCACCCACAGCTTCTCTGGGCAACCTGTTCCAGTATCTTACCACCCTCACAGTAAAAAATTTCTTCTTATTATGTAACCTAAATTTCCCCTCTTTCAGTTTGTACTCATTAATCCTTGTCATTCCAAGGCATCACTGTCACTACAGTTCCTGACAAAAACTTTATGTCCTTTGTGGGTGTTTCTGTGTATTAGGACTGGTTTCAGCTGGGGATGTGCTTTGACAATGCTAAGGAGGCAGAAAACAAGTCCTGTGACTTTGGCCTGGCCGCTCAATAAAACCGTAGTAGATTCAGTGTGGGGCTGAGCTTGTGGAGGGGTCCCTGTCAGAGCTGCCCACCTCCACAGGGCTTGGATTCATCTGGAGATGCTTTAAGGTGTGTTTTGCTGTAAACTGTGCTTGGACTGCTTGGTGTTGAGTTTTCCACTTGGCACCAGCTGTACCGGACAGGACTCAGTGTGTATTTACACTGACATTTGGAGACTTCACGTGGAAGCTGGTCCAAGGAAGCTGAATTCTGCCACTGATGGTGCTGGGTCAGATCCTGCTGACCCTGACTGGAGAAACTAGCATGGAGTTCATGCTGCCATCCCAAGGCTTTGCAGCAGGTAACCCCCTGATACCTGTTTGTCTCTTGGTTTCTCTGTCCTCTCAGTGGTGGAGTTCAGCCATGTTGTCCTTCTCAGAGACTAATAGCATTAGTGACATTCTACTGGTTTTCCATAACTTTTCAGCAGACCTGAAATTGGCTAACCATGTTAAATGAGAGGAAAAAAGGAGATTTATCTTTTCCTGATTCTGCATTAAAATCTTTAAAATGTCAGCCAGCTTGGTAAGGATGCTCCTACAGTAAGGAGGGTGAGACTTTTCACTTTTTAGAAACAAACTTCAGAGTAAAGGTTTGTTTCTATGACACAGCTAGAAGGGACTTAACAGTAGGAAATTAGTCTTTAAGAGCAGCCCAAAGTATCAGGAGGGAGGGAATTTAAATAAGGGTAACATTGTAATTGGCTCTAATTTCCAGAGTTTCATCTGTTTTGTATAAAACTGGCTAGAAAATAGCTGCTCTGAAATGACTCTTGTGTTTCATGTCTATGCACTATTCCATGTGAATAATATGTTTAAAAGGACACAACATGAGAAAAAAAAGATGGCCAGACTTACCAATATAGACTTCAGCAAAGTCAGATTAGTCATTTATGTTTTCAACTGTCTGTAAAAACATATGGTTATCTGCATTACTTTTTTTGGTGTTTTAGCTTATTTCTGTCATGACAGTTCAAAAAAATATACAGTATTAACAAAAAAAAAAAAAAAGAAAAAAGAAAAGCTGGTAGTTATGGCTACATTATAAATAATTAATAAGGTTCCTTAAAAATAAACTTTGTAAGATTACTTTAGACTTCTCAGCTGACAGTTATTACAGTAAGTTACAGTATTGACCATGGAGTTTGGAAGATGCCCACCTTTCTGTAAGCCTAAAGGCTGCCTGACGAAAGATTCAAGAATTCAGCTCCAATGTAGTATCAGTCATTATCTTCTCTGACAGAATCAGAATTTTTTTTTTTTTTTACCATGATAGAGGTTGTAGACTTAGAATTCAAAAAAATTATGCAGGTGCAGGATGCTCCTTTCATCCCATTCAGGTGAGCCTACCTTACAATGCTCCTAGTGCCCTAGGCTCCAATGGGGATTTCAGCTCGGGGTTCAGGAGCAGCTGCAACAATAAGGCATCTTTTTAGCTGCAGTGCAGCACAGGTGTGCATTAACACTAAAGTCCCGTGGTGGCAATAAGATCATTAACAAATGGACTCTTGTGGTTTCAAGACTTTCTTCCACCTCATTTTTACCCGTTGAAAAATGTTCACCTCCTGTTCGAAAAGTCTTTTTCTGTCACTAGAGGACACTATTGAACAGAAAATGCAGCACTTGAGCCCTCAGACGAGAGATTGCCTGTTCCCAAGCGCCAGAAACTCGGAGAGAAATTCAGTTTTCAGCAACTGATTTTAACTCAACTTCTCAGCGTTCTTTTTGGTTTTTTTTTTTCTACCTGTACTGTCACTTTACTATTCTTACTCTTCTCCACTGGGAAAAACCCACTGGAATCACGTCAGCCAAGTATCAGACCTGTTTCACTGTTTCCCTCATGGTTTCATACACTTAAACTATGGTATGTCAGCCTGAAATAACAGTGGTTGTGCCAAAAGACATGGAGTAAACAGAATACCGGGCAAAGGGAATTTCCTCCATGAATATGAGGATGGCTTTCTCATTTTATTTTTGAATGTTACTAATCTCTTTCTTCAATCCCATTTCTTATCCTTTATTTCAAGATCACAAGAAAATTAGCAAGAGGCTTTCAAAGTTTCATCTTGAAAAAAACCTTGTGTCTTTCCTATGGAAAAAAACAACATTTAACATATGACAAATAACATACACAAGAAATGTCTGTCTAAACAGAGTGAGAGCTGCTGAGTAAAAGTCTGAAGAAACTGAGAGCTTTGACATATTTACAGCAGACTACTCCATCCCACTGGTATAAGCTTGCAGTATGAAACACCTTTATTTTGGAAACCATTTTATGGTTTGATGTAACTGTCTGCTTATAGAATCTGGGAAAATTTCCGCATGCTACACCCTGTAGACCTTTTCTAAGAAATGTAATAATGTTTCCTCGTATAGGGAGGAAGAGGTGTGATGACCTAAGGCATGTATTGTTGAAAACAAGGATGTGGTTTTTCTAGTACTGTCCATCTGGTGTCTTTCATAAGGCAGTGTTAATATAATGAAGTTTGTAGAAGACCAGAAGCAAAAACAAATGCTTCAGGGACTGCAATAATGAAACCCTTTAACCAGTTTTGTTCTGAACACAGTAAGATTGTAATAAATGGCTGATAGCCAACACTCAGCAGTGTCAAAGAAAGCAAACAGATGATGAAAATAAATAGAGAAAAATGTTTATGCTGAGTTCAAGACATTGAGACTGAAGAAGACATGGATCAAAGGACTACAGAGAACTGCACAAACCTATGCTTCAAAAATCATCTTGCAAGCCACTTGTAAAAATATATATTTTGTAGTGTTCTGGCTTTCAGTAAAAAGATGGAATAAATCACGTTGCCTATATTTTTGTAGTTCAAAAACTATACATAATATATGCAACAAATTTTTAGAAGTGATTTCTTATGCACAAGCACTGATTTTCCTGGAAAGCAGTGTGGGTTAATTATTTGTCGAGTGAGGTGGAGTGCCAAGATATGGTTTGTGATTCCTTTTTCAGACACAGGAGTGGCTAGTTTCTGTGTCCTTTTCCTCTCCTTATAGAGAGAGGCCCTATAGAGTAGCACTCTTGTGAAGCATATGTTGGCTTCAAAACTTATGAAACAGCTCAAACCCACAGCAAATCGAAATACTGTGTGAGCTGGCATAGGTAGGCCACAGGAAGAAATGCAAAACCATTTGAAATGCAGAGTAAATAAATTTTTGTCACCTCCCCAACCAGGGGATCCCCAAAGCAGCACCTGGCCAGAGGCACACAGGCAAGGATGCACCAAGGAATGCTGTCCATGCTGGATGATGACCAAACCTGCCCTTCTGGATTCCTGAAGGTGTAATTTACCACTGTGCTTTGGTCTTTCCCACACCAAGGCTGGAATCTCAAGCACGTTTGATAGGGTGCCTCTAAGTCTATCACAGGTCTGTGTTATCCAGACACAGATATTCTTCTTGTCCAACACACACGGCCAAGGAACAATTATTATGATATATGCGGTTTTGGCACCCCAGCTGCAAGTTCTTGAGTGTATTTAGAATCCTCCTCATTAACCTTCCATTATTTTCCCACAAATACTGAAACTGAGGCCGAAGAGGAGAGTACAGCTGATGTTCCCAGAGTATGTTGTGACTCCATGTTGTGGCCTGTACAGCTGCTGGTGTAGAGAACAGTCTGGGCAAAAATGCTCAGCTCTGCTCAGTCCTGTACTGCAAAGTGTGGTGAGAGTCTGCTCAGGTATTGTTTTTTCTCTTGGCACAGTTATGTATTGGGCAAAGTGTGGTGAGAATCTGTTCAGAGATTATTTTCTCTCTTGGCATAGTTATGTGTTGGGCTGTAAAAGGATCCTGAAACCTCCCAGCTGGTATTTGCAGGGTCATTTACTGAAAATTGATATTCAGACCCTTTAACTTCCCATCAGATCTCAGCTGGCTAATTTGTTTGAACTTCCTCTTCCGTTTTTCTTAATGGTGTCTGAATCTAAGGCTCAAAAAAATAAAGTAAAAAAATAGCTGAGAGGAAAAAAGTAAGAATACAAGATCAGAGAGTTCATAGGGCCCTTTATAAATCAGCCACTGGATTACAGAAATGCCATAAGTGCATGCTATATTACCTGGGTCTCTTTCTTACTTTATATACAAGGTTATTCAGACAATAAACGGCACTGCCTGATTCCCTCTGTACATAAACACTTGTAAGAATGCTCTGGTTTGACCTGTGCATTTTCTGTGCTCCTTTTGCTCAGTTTAGTGGGTGAAATTCAGGCAGTGTCCCACTGAATAATACATGTGTCTTTTAATAGCATTCATGTGTTGCTTTGTGTAGGCACTGCCAGAAGCCAGTGCTGATGCAAGGCCTGTATATTTGTGACACCCGGTAGAGACAAGTATGTGGGACCACTGTGTGCAGGGCTTTGTCAAACCTCTAGTGTGAAGTTGTTCTGGCTAAGGGCAAATTTGGGAGGAAATCTCCGAATGGGTCCCTCTAGAAAGCAAATTCAACCTGCCCCTCCCCTCAGCAGTTCGGGAGACATAAATCTTTGAGAGAAGTGGAAAAAACTATTAATTTAACAAGCAAAGTACTCACAAACATGAGGAAATGAATAATATTAAACAATGAAACCTCCCGTTGTTCTGAAGAGATGGCAAATTCAGAAAGTCCTTCTGTGGGTTGCAGAGAGTCCTTTCCGTGGGTGTATCCCCGGCTTTCCCTCAGTCTCTCCAGGCTCGGGTCCACAGCTTGGGGGGCCCCTGGACGATCGTCCTGATGTTCCCGGACCGAACAATAGCTGAACATGTCCAAAAAACTTCTGGCCTCAGCCAACTAAGAAAACTAACTAAAAGCAAAGGAGAGCTCTCTCCTGCTGTCTGTGCTGCAGACAACACACCGAGAGAGAGCTGAAACTCATATCTCTGTTTTTGAATCGAGCCGCGAAAAAATTCCACCACTTTTCCTTCTCCCCCATTCGCTCTTGGATCTAGTTTTAAAGGCACAGAACTTATTTCTGGGGTAAACAGATGAATGGGGATACAATTCAGCATCATAAAGTCACTCCAGGACAGAAGTAGAAATGACGCAGCCTTTTAAGGAGTCAGCAATTAGAGAATAACCCCTTCCGTGCCTTCCTTTACATGAGCAGCTAATATATGTGTATATCAAAAGCTGCCAAAATAGCAACAAAATAAAATAAGGCATTGAGCTCATCAGCTTATTTGGTTTTTACCTCTTTTATAAGCACTAGAGTTAATTTTCATAGTTGGCACTGGTTACATCTGTTTTCTTTCCAGACTTTTCCCTTCTGGGTTTGGTTGGGGTTGTTTTGTTTGTTTTCTTTGCTTTCTTTGCTTTTTTGTTGTTGTTTGTTTGTTTTGTTTTAAAATTTTTCTTACTCTTGGGTCATAATTTATTTGTTAGAAGAGAATTTGGAAATGTTTATGTTTTCTTCTCTGAAATCCCCCTGCCTTGTAATGACATTAGCTGCAGAGAGATGTTGACCTTTGGTTAACAGCTACATATTTTCAAAAGGCATGCCCTTCTGCACTCTCAAAGCACTGCCAGCTCATTTAATTGTGCAGTAGACCCCATCCTTCACTTGTGCTTGTAAATGAGAAGAGAAAGAGAGGGATCATCCTCCATTACAGATTTAGCTGTGGGATGAGGAACAGAGAGGAGAAAAACTTAGTTGCCAGATTTATATAACTGGATGCATGCCACTGCAGTCTCTGCAGCACAGGCCACATGCCAGATCTCTTTCTTAGCCTCGCAAGGCAATTGATTAAATCAAGTTAGCTACTGTACAATTCTAAACTTTTCTTCTTGCTGGCTCTCTTTTATCTAATTTTCTTCCTTCCAGAAGATGCTGCTACAGCTACTCATAGCATTGCTGACTGTGAAAGTGGCAAAAATAATGGGTTTTTTTTTAGTTAGTTGGAGCAATATGACAGTAAAGAATATGTGCCTAGGACATATTTCCATGATAGAAATTTTATACAGTTACTGCAGGCTGTGTCCTCCTACTTGTATTTCCTGACTGATATTTAACCTGTACTGGTCTGAATGGCTGGTTGGGCAGGTGAGATGCTCGTGTGGTTGTGCAGCACCACACGCAGTGCTATTGGAAGAACTCAAGTTCTCCAGTCCTTTTGGTAGTGCCATGTCTGATGTAACTGGAGTAGGTGACCAGTTCTCCAGAAATTTGAGGTGGATTTGCTAAAGCCCTTTCTTACACTGAACTCTCAAAGTTCCACAAGATTTTAAATTAAAGAGACATCAGATTTTATGAGAGTATCCATTAGAATACTTAGCATATTTTTTCCTTAAATAATGAAATCTGAAGGTGACTAGAGATGAAATAAAGGCCCATAATTGCATCTCCTCCTGCCACTGTCACTGCAGTAAGATTCTTTTTTCCTTCAGGTTTCAGACGGCTCAGTAGCTTCCTGGGTTGCTGCAACTCTGTGAAGTCCTCTCTGATCCATGGAAAGTTTCTCTTCCATTACATCATTACTGGAGCATCAGCTCCCCTGCTTTTCCCAAGTCTCTTTTCTTGTGCTGCAGGCACTCAGTTCTATGCTGAGCCCCTTCTCTTCTTGTAGCACATTGTAGACTCTGGGGTTTTCTCACACTTTAAGTTTGATGACAAGGTAATAGCACAGACATAGTAATAAGTGGAGATATGTTAAATTGACTAATTCTGGATAAAAATTATTGGAATTTTGCAAGAACATCCACTCTGAAATGAAATGAGGTCACTCCTGACTAGTGATAGCTCCCATGGCTACATTAAATCTTCTTCATCTTACACAGGAACTCAGCATTCTTCCAGGTCATGATCCCAAAATCTGTGGTAGATGGCCCCCCTAAGTCCCATGACAAGACTTTTTAACCTTACTCTTTCTGTGTAGGACTGTTTATGAATAATTTTTATGATTCTTTGATTTTCATTTCCTCTCCATTTGAAACTTCTCCTGATGCTTTCCTTAAGCTAGAGGAAGTTGTCCATCATTTTTTCCATTCTCCTCTGTGGTTATAGTTACTCCTGCTGTGTAGCTCAATGCTTGCTATGAAATGTTAACTAAGAGTGACATTTTTAGTGGTTGCATGTGGCCCACCTACTGCTGTTTTGAGTCCCTAAATCTGTTGCAGAAAAGTCTTGGTATTGATTAGAACAATACTAAGAAGAAATTTATTGCTGGTGGGAACACTTACAATGGGGCTTTTTTAAAAATGTGTTTTTTACTGTAAAGAAAATGGTATAAGCAAAAGTCTTTTCAGAAAGGGTATGCATTTCAAACATGGAACTGTAAACACAATAAAATATAATTTATTGTTTAATCTTGATATTCTGAACACAGAAATTTTCAAATGTGGTTCTGGGGCAGTGAAATCTTATATTTTGTCCTTGGGAAAAATTATATGCATTGGCAAATATGGTTTCCAAATTCTCCCAAATTAAAATGTCTATTATAGAAGTGAAATGTTGAAGTTGAATTTGAGCAATAGAAAGCCAGAATGGAAATTTACCAGCTGATCAGTAACTGCTGGACTGGATTTGCAGGTGCAGATATTAAAAACTTGCCTTGACACAAGCCCACCGTGTATTCGAGGGAACCCTGCTTGAGCAGGGAGGTTGGACCAGAGGATTTCCAACATTACCCATTATGTGCTTCTGTAAATTCTATGAATTCTTCATTCAGGACCTCAGCATTTCTGTGGCAGTACAAGCAAGATAACATTTTTCTGTTCCTTATAGAGGAGATGGTTGACCAGTCTAAAAGTCACCCTGGAGCTGGTACCCAGTTGGGGATCTTGTTGACTTTGTAAAAGGTGTTGGCCCACTCAAGGAATAAATCATCATGCCAACTTGGAGATGTAAGACCAAATTTTAATTGTAATCATTAACAGTAATCTTAAAAAAATGCCCAGATTAAAACTTACGGTAAGAACAGGCCATTATATAGGCTTCTGTACTCATTTAACCCCCCCCAAAGTTACCCACATTTTCCACATTTCTTAAGGGAACTTTCATGTTAAAAATAATCTCAAAGTTGAATTAGCTTGAGAAAAAATGTGATGATGAATATTTCAGCATTACCTGAATGTTGTTCCCTAACTGAAAATAGAGAATAATGGCTTAAAAATTGTTTAAACCATAAGAAAGCACACTGTTTCACATAGCTGCATCCTTGCATTGATTTATTTAAAATTAACAATGATCACACTTAAATAAATAAGCCTTTTGAGGGAGTTTATATTTTTTGTTTTCTTTACAGCATAAATTTGCCAGCCATCCTTTAGACTTCCTTTTTAATTTTTTAATTTTTAAATTTTTTTACAGCTTATGATATTAAATCAGAGAACAAACAATAGTTTTTATATGTAATTTAATTTATTTTGCATTTTACTTTTCACTTGCTTGCATGTAGAAAATGCAGGTGTTCAGTTTCACTAAATGGTTCAAAGTTAATGCCAAATGCAAGAACTTCAAATTATGTTCCTAAACACAGGTTCAGAAAAAAGGATAGTCTGGCTGTCAAAGGTGATGAGCACCAGTTATAGCCACAGATTTTGTCATCCATATAGTTTAAGATAGACCATGAAGGAGTACCTGCAGTAGCAGGTGTGGATTGGTCTTGTGGAGAAGTCTGGGTTTTTGCTTTGTGTTCTCAGGTAGAACCCATCAGCACTCTCTAACTAAAACCCCACTATGTAAAGCTCATGAAGCTTGGGTTGCAATGATCTTCTTAACCTTTTGCATTCAAAAGTCCTATTTGAGGATTTTTATAAGCAGTTTTAGGGTTGTGTGATTTAGCTTGTATCTGTAGTATACCCTGTCACTTAATTTTATTAAGATGGACACTGCCATCAGAAATCTTGTGACTCAGATTGGGAGTTTGATCTCACCTAGAGCTTATGTTTGGCTGCTAAGTAATAACCTGTCTCTCATTTGAGATGGAGGTTTTGATCAGTTCCTTTCTTTCTGTTCCTTTCTGCCTGTGCACACACACATATATATACTGAAGTTAACCCCAGTAATTATCTCTCTTGGTTGATTATTTTGGAGGTGATGATGTGAGAGTCATAAGCATTCGTTTCTGTAGTGTTATCCTACTCCACCCCCTCAGCATGTGTTGAATTGCTATGGTATTTTTGTTCATTTCTTGTCTAGTCCTCTCCAGCCTTCTCTTTTCTCAACATGGATTTACAGGCTCATAAGAACTGAACTTTTGTTATTTTCTCCTTTCTCCCCCTTTTTTTTCTTCTCTCCTCCAACTGAATGTGTGTTAGTGAAATCAGGGAAGAAGAAAATTGGGCTGCTTGCTTTGCGTTGGTGTTTAGTATGAGTCATAACAACAGCTTGGTGCTCTTGAAAACTTTTGTGGTGGGAGAATAAACAGCATGGATGCAGCAAAAGAAACAGCAGAATGTACTGTACTTGCAGTTCTCTGACTCAAGGACATAATTGTGGATGATGGGAATGCATTTTGATAGAGGTTTGCACTTACTCATGCCATGGATATATAAAATTTCTGCTAAGGAAGCAAATCTGATTGCTGAAAGTTTGCCCTGGTTGCATTGAAACTGGACTTACTGGGAAGGATTTTGGCAGCAGCTGAATTTTCACAGAGCTACTTAAAATAGACTTGGTGTGAGAAGTGAGTTTAGAATGATAATTTTGACACTGACAGTACATAGAATTTTAACATGAAATGGTGAATTCATCATACCACTCTCCAGTTATCTGCCTGGAACTACCCACATTCAGAGTTTAAGAACTATTTCATTCTTATGCCTGGAATTACCTTGTTCCCAATCTGCTTACAATTTCTTACAGTTATATTAGGGAAGAGGATTTGTCCTCCATTGGTACAGAAACGAGCATATATTAGGATCCTAAATGAATAGTCATATGCCACATGAAATGTATGCTGTCTTGATTTCTAGTTGAACAATCAGCTGTAAAACACTCTATCCCCTAGTAAGTTACAGAAACAAACAGTGAAAGGTACTCAGCCCTGTGGCTGAAGGTCTTTTTATCATGGTGATAAACAAGACTCAAGATCACTTTCTTGATACAAAGTCTACTGGACAATAATTTTTTGAGTTCTCTGTGTTCAAATAACTTAATGCTGTTACAGGCAGCTTCCAAGATTCATTCCAGTTCCAACATTTGGTGCAGAACATTGGGAAAACAATACTAGTACATGATAGGCTGTTAGGGTAAGATATGTAAGATATGTAATAGAGAACATGTGAATTGAGGCAGGAAAAAACCCATCAGGATAAATTAAGTAGAAGGATGCAGCCCAGTGATTTCAATTCACAGCTTCCCGTAAAACTTTTAAAACTGTTTGAACAAATCTTGCCCACATGTAGTAGGAAAAAAATGCTCACTAGACAGACAGTTCCAATGTTCAGCTCTGCTGGATGGTCAGTATTTTTCAGCTCCATAAGCCATGCCATTTTCCTGGCAGTAATTTTACAAGTGCATAATAGTGTTGGTTGCTGGTCAATCTCAGCTGTCCTTGCCTACCAGTGGACAGACTAGACAATAAAGCAAGAAGATGTGGGCTACACTTGTCATGAAAAGAATCCTTTCAAACTGATGGCCACACAACTACTCTGTTTTCATATAGAACACATTTGTCAGGAATACCAAGGAGCTGTTACTTTTATAGAATAATAATGTTTGTGCATCGTGGAACTGCAAAATTTCACAATTTTCACAGAGTACATGAGAAATGACTGCCTGGCTTATCATGATATTCATGCTACTTATGGATGTAAAAGGCAAATAACTACACCAACTTGCCTTCTGAAAGAATATAAAACAAGTGATTTGTATCAGTACCAGCAGAATTTTTATGGGTACCTGGCATTGCCAATTATAAGCAAGAAATAAGCTGGAGTGTTGGCCCAGAACATGCTGTATTAGAATCTGTTTTTATTAATAAGACTAAAGAGAGAGAGAACTATAAATGTCATTGACCGATTAAAACTCAGTGGGCTGTTTATGTTTCACACCTGGGCGTCACTTTAGAAAAAAATAAAATAGCCTGAGAACTGGGATAAGTATAGTATCAAGTTCTGAGGATAAAGGCAATTACAGGAATGCCAGAGTCACACCTGAGTGTGATTGCTGTGAACTGCTTACAGCTGCTGGGCAGAATCAGGGTGCATGCAAGGTCAATGACTGTGCTGAACCTGCTCTCAGATGTTTCAGTGTTGGCTAAATTTTAAACAGAAGAAAAGAAACATAAAGGCATGACTTCTGTCAAAATGGTTCACCTCCTGTGAACAGAACATATCACGTAGTTTCTTGGCTCAGGAGAAATATTGGTCTGGGCATAAATTTTTGGACAGTGGTAAACTGTATTCTACCAAAGTCCTCAAGTGTCAGTTTAGATTCAGAGGTGTTTAGGAGGGGGGATCACGTACCTTTGTCTCTTCTATGATCCAGGATGCAAATTCTCAGGCAAGTCCAGCATCAAGGCTGTATTATTTTACTTCATGATATGCTGTGTAGAAAATGTCTTAATTTACACAAAGTGGATAGTGCCAGGCATCTCTAGTAACCTCTCCTCAGAAGTTATTTGCCCTTATAATTGCAATGGTATGCTTTGTTTCTAGTCCAGATTTCTCTAATATTCATTATGCTGAGATTTCTATGAAAAGTATCTTTCTTATGGTGGTGTCTCTATACTCTGATCAAGGAGGCTAATTAAACATTCTCTTGGATAGATTAAGTCACTTAGTCACAGTCACATATTTTATGAACATGTGTCGTTCTTGCAGTTTTTCCTAAGGCACTTCCAATTCTTCACTTGCAATGTGGACACCTACATTTGTCACAGCCTTGAATTTGGATCTTCACTTCAGTTAGTAATTTAATCATGAACCCCAGCATCTTTCTAAATTTGAGGTTAGAGACCTCCATCAATTATATGCTTCAGCATATGTTCTTTTTCATTAGATTTGTGTTTGGCTGTATTAAAATTGATGTTATGTAAATGAAACTATGTCACCAAATAGTTTCACCATTCAATCTGATCTGTTGTCACAATTAATTTGCGCTCTGTTGCCCTTTTGTAATCTGCAAATGTTGGACTTCTTCTTCTGGGTTATTCATGAAGACATGGGTTTGCATGAGGACTCATGGGCAGTTTAGAAGTAACCCCTGCCAGTCTTGGCAAGAAAATGGTCAAAGCAAAGCAGTCTGACATTTATAGTTACTGTTGAGAACCATCCATCAACCAATCCTCAATCTGTTTAGTTTATTCCTTTATTATGTGACAAAACTAAATTGTTTATCACAATGTTTTTTTCCAAGAAGTTTTATTAACATACTTGCCATTAACTGAAACACAAATTAACCAAATACATAGTCCCGTCAACATTTAAGACCTAATTTCCATAAAACAGTGATTATCATTATATTGTGGCTGTATTCTGAAACATTCTCTTTGCTCCTTTGCCTGTGATGATGGTGCACTAATTGATCCATGGTTAACCAGGTCATTGTCTTTATCATTTTCATATTGCTAGCTCACTTTTTGTTTTTTCTCCAATAATCTGAAGAATGACTATTTTTAGTAAAAGTTATTTTCAGTGTGGTACATAAATAACAATGAAAGATGCCGGTCCCACCAGGCAGTGAAGAAACATGAAATAGCACAAATTCCTTTTCTAAAAGTACTGTGCAGGATGGGTTCTTGTTGTTATGCTGGTGTTTGAATATAATTGCACACTAATGGGAATGTAAATCAGGAGAAGGCAAGACAAAATGATGTTCTTCTTCCAGGTGACTGTTTCCTTAATTGTCAGTTTTTTAATGTTTGTAGTGCTGGTTTGGTAACATCCTGCCTCAAATCACCAGCCATTTGGTTTGAAACATTCCAGAATTGCTGTTCTGGAATTGGTCTAATAGATTTATGTATTTTTATGCCAAATAAAGTATAAAATAAAGTAATCACTGAGGATTGGAACAATTGCTGTAGGCTGCTAACCATATGTGAGAACAAAGTGCGTGACTTTCGTATGATTAGAATGAATCAGAGGTAGCCCACTCTGTATTGCAGTGACACTTTTATTAAATGAATTCATAAAATGAGTGTTTGGAATGCTTTAGATGGTATTAACCATAGATCTTTTAGAGTAAAGATTGTTTCTGTTTGCATCATCTTGTTTAATGTGTAGTTTTTGGTTTGTACGTTCAGATTCTTAGTGATTGCTACATTTGAATGAGCCCCTAAAGGGGAAAAAATAAGCAAGATACAGGTGCTTGCCAAGTATATGGATGTCAAATGGAGCTGAAGTCACTAAACATGGAATTTCATTATATCCACTGGCTTACAACATAAGAATCTATATATAGAAATAATTAAAGGCTTGCTTGTAATTTCACAATCATAACTTCCAAGGTTCTTCTAGTGTCTAATGGGATTTAGATCAGATCCTTATTGTCCTCAGTCACTGTTAATCAATATAAAAATTTATTGCTAAGGAATTAGGAGATTTGGGTTTTGTCATTTTTAATTCTGTGAAAATTTTCACTGTCATTTTATAAGATATGTTTTAAAGCCCTGTGTTGTGTAAGCCCCATGTCTCATAATGCAGCAAACAACTGCCAGAGTTTGCGGGACTAAATAATTTGAAAACAGAATGAGTATATTAATTAATAAACATTCATAAATGTATTGGATTTCCAAGTATTAAATGAACTCCATTTTTTCCTTTTATAAAAAGCAAGCGCAAAAAAGTAATTGGTATGTAGCAACCCACCTTCTCATGAATAGTAGTCTTAAAAAAAGACCTGCCTGTCAAAAAGGAGGCCTCAAGCCCCTCTTTGTTCCCTGCTAAATAAAAAGTCATCAGTTTCTAGCTATCCAACCAATATAATCTAAATTTGATGTTTAGCTTGGTCCTAATACTCTGTGTACATTTGTTTAGGGAAAACTACCCCAGTTCACCCATTGCCCAGGTCTTGACATTTCTGTTCAGATCAGTGGTTAGAAGAGGCTGGACTGAATTTATTCCTGTCTTTGTGTTCAAGGAATTAGGTGGCAAGCAGGGAAGATACATGTATGTCATTTATAAAGAAGCTGGAAGTTGGTGATGTGTGTCCATTGTTTTAAGCTTAAGCAGCCCTGTCAAGTTGCAGTGTACAGTCCCCATGCGGAAATGCAGCACTGGGATCACCTGTCTTCCCTGGTGTGAAGAAGCATTAATCACTTGGCTCATATTTCATATGTTCCTGTGCTTAATATGGAATACATCCCTGCTGGCTCCACATGTTCCATGTTTTATGTCTCATGGAAAAGAGAAACGTAATTGCAAAAGACAAGTGTTTGGTTAATCACACTTACTTTTGTGTGTTCAATTTGCCCCTTTACAAAAGAAGTAGTGCTTGGAAATGCCTCCCTTAGGTGATGGGAGTCAATGGGAATCTGTCTTGGAAAGAGGAATAAAGCTATGGGGACTTAGGAGGGGGAAGACAGGAGGAATGCTGGTCTCTTGGGTAACCTTTATATCAGTTATGGACACTTGCAACCCATGCTGGTAAGTTTTAAGTTTTTCACAGGTAGCTTGTGGGATATATATGTGAAAATGTGATGTTTTTAAACACAATCTTGCACTGAAAAGACTCTACAAAGTTTGGAAAATAATGGTAAAGGGTAGGGAAGCATGAGAATGCTACACTCTTCAAGTATCATCTAACAGTTTATAGCCAGAGTAATAGGTCTTAAATATCCTGACATTTTTTCAGGTGCCTAGTCCACTAGATATCATTTATTTAATAAGTAGGAGTATTATATAATAAGTATTTAATAATGTAATCTTAACACTTAATATGGACTGATTTATCTGCTTCTTCTCTAGTCCTTTAGTGTCTGACACATTTACTCTGTTTATTCTGAGTCTGAATTTTTTAGCTTCAGACTAAGCTGGATATTGCTGAAATAAGTACTTGAGAAAGGTCTCTCTAGGTCTGTATTGTGGACATTGGACAGCTCTGAGTCTTATCAGCACATTCAACATACTCACTTCTAGGTTAAAAAATGAACTGTGTTTGAAGGATAGTTCTAGGTATAATTTTCCAAGTTGGTCTAGCAGCAAATATTTCTGAGCACATTTTACCTCTGTCTGGCCTCATAAAGTGATGAATCAAGTGATGCTATGCTGTGTGTCAGATTATTTCCCAATGGATAGTTTAAACTGAGAAGATTTGCCTAAAGTAATTAACATCCTAATTTTTTTTTTTTTTTTTTGGTGCAAATTATTATCTAGAAATGTGTCTACAGGAAGCAATTAACAGAGATTGGATATACCATTCTTGCCAAGAGGAAAAGAGGAAATGAGAAACAGCATACATTGTTTTTGGAAGATACTCCTCTGGAAATCATAATTCCATAATGTTCTTGTTGAGCAGAAAGACTGCCTGTAATCTTGCTTGAAGTGTGCTTGTAGATTTTAACCACTGATAGCAAAGCCATCCCAGTGTTAATGGCAAGAGAAGGCAGCTGGACAGTGAAAGGATGGCTGCCAAGCATGCAGTAGAAGGCACTTCAGAGTGTGCCACAGGAAAGAATTAAAACAAAAAATAAACCTAATATGGGAGGAAGATATTAAACTCACTGAGGAAGCAGTGGCTTAAGTCTTCATCCAAAGAAAGCAGCCTTCTTTATTCCCTTCCAGGTCTGCAGGGTTAATCTGTCTCTTTGCTTGTCAGTGTAAACTTCTTACAGTTTGCATGTCTATGAATGAAGTATTTTGAGAGTCCCTGTGTGAAAAGTGTTGCCTGGGGTAGGTATGGTGGAATTTTGGGAAGAGACATTATGAGGATTGCTTATGTTTGTATCCATTGGGCATTTAGATAAACTTCAAAGATAACATATAGAACATTGGTTTTTGAATTCAACAGATACAGATGTACTCTTAACGCCTGGGTTTAGTAACAGCTTCCCAGGAGGGAATAATCTCTCTGATGTCTGGTTCACTTGGAGGCTTGAGGAAAGAAATTTCTTGTTTCAAACTTCGCAGAAGCAGACATGAATTAAGGAGGGCTTTTTTGACCCAAAGCACTCTCCACCTAGCCTGTTTTATGATGTATATTAATCAAAGAAGCTCAGGGATCTCCCTCTTTTAACAGTGATATAAAAATACAGAAATCACCATTTGTATAATACAGAAACCTGTATAGAAAAAAAATATTTTTTTCAGTGGTGGGAAAAATAATCTAATAATGCTGACTTTTGATTGAATTATTTTCTACCCTGCAACTAGTAACAGTATTTTCAAACTACAGTTGTATCTCATAGTATGAAAAATTATTATTATTAGCAGTACAGTCAGAGTCTGGTTATGATAGTCAATCTGTTGAATTTCTAGGGGAAAAGCCTTGCTTTATTTTCAGATTGATATATTTCAAGGCTAAATAGATCTCTAAAGTATAAGGCCAAAAAATAAAGTTATGTGCCAACCCCACATGGAAATTATAGAGATGAAATTGTCTAGTAGTTCCTGAGTTATATCGTGTACTCTGAGTACAGTAGTGCACTACAGTACTTAGCACTGATGGCAATTTTGCCTGAAGTATTTAATTTTAAATCCAAACCTAAAGGATAAGGAAAAAAGAAAAAGCTAAGAAAAGCAAAGAGGGAAAAAAAAAGAAGTAGTTACTTAGATAGGTCTGTAGTTAGGCTTTCTTTTTTTCTATCTCAAAGAGAAAGTAGCATGTAAACAAGACTTTTCACTTCAAGGAGAGTTAATTATTGAACTGATTAGTACAACTCTCTGGATACCAGATGGCCACTGAAGCTGCCATGTCACTCCCCTCCTCAACTGGACAGAGGAGAGGAAATATAATGAAAGACTTTTGAGTTGAGATAAGGATGGGGAGAGATCACTCACTAGTTGTCATGGGCAAAACAGATTAAACTTGGGAAAATTAATTAGTTGAATTTGTTACCAATAAAATCAGAGTAAGTTAATGAAAAAATAGATCTTAAAAACATCTTCTCTCCACTCCTCCCTTTTTCTTGTGCTCAACTTTATTCTTGATTTCTCTACCTCTTCCTCTGTAATGACTTAGGGGGCTGGGGAATTGGGAGGTGGTCAGTTTATCACATGTCTCTGTGGTTCCTTCCTCCTCAGAGGAAGAACTCCTCATCCTTCCTCTGCTCCATCATGGTGTTTCTTCAATAGGAGACAGTCCTGCATGAACTATCCAAGGGGAGTCCTTCCATTGGGCTGCAACTCTTCACAAACTGCTTCAGCATAGGCCCCTTCCATGGGGGCAATCCTTCAAAACAGGTTCCTTCACTGTAGATCCCCCATGGGGTAACAGTTTCTGTCTACAAACCTGCTCCAGTGTGGGCTTTTCTCTCCATGGAGCCATAGGTTCTGCCAGGATCCTGCTCCAGCATGGAATACCTATGAAGTCACAGCCTCCCCTCCAGCATCAGGTCTTCCACACAAGGCAGGTCAATATTGGCTGCATTGTGGACCTCCATCGGCTGCAGGGGCACAGCCTTCCTCACCATGGTCTTCACCACAGACTGTGGGGGAATCTCATCTCTGGCAGAAGCCCCTCCTGGCCCTCCATCTGCACTGACCTTGACATTCTGCAGGACTGTCCCTCTCATATGTTCTCACTCCTCTCTTCTGGGGCTGCAATTGCTCCTGTGCAGTGACTTTTTCCCCTTCTTCACTCACTTATCCTGGAGATGTTGCCACTATCACTGATGGGCTCAACCTTGGCCAGCAGTGGGTTCATCTTGGAGCTGGCTTGGATTGGGTCTGTGGGACATGGAGGAAGCTTCCAGCAGTTCCTCACAGGAGCCACCCCTGCAGTCCCACTGCTATCAAAACACGGTCACGAAAACCCAGTACAGCAACCAATTATTGGACTGAGGCCACAGCTTCCAGCATAAGCTGAAACGTGGATCTATGGGCACAATAAAATAAAGAATGCCAGAGGAAAAAAAAACAAACCATAGCGCTGAAAAGATGCACCGCCTTCTTTCAAGTCAAATAAATCAAAGAAACTGCAGTCATACTGCTCTGGAAAACACTGTTATTGCACTATTTTTTGGATCCTTTGTAGGTGCATTTTACTGTCAGAGTTATCCATAGGCCGAAACATCCAGGTTGATTTAGATTGAAAGTACTTTGTTGCTCTTTGTACATAAATAACAGGGAGGATAAATGTGGGATGAGAATAGCTGCAAAGGAAATTTGGGCTCATTCAATGTGTCTTTGGCACTTTATGGCATGCACTCTAAGCTTTACAAATTTTAACTCCTGTCATCTTAATATAGCCTGTAATTATTCCTCAGGGTATGTCAATTATTCAATGCCTATTTAAAGTAACTAATAAGCTATCTTTGACAATTTTCTGATTTGAATTCTAGCAGCATTGAAGTTACTGATTTCTTCCTCTTCAACGAATATTTCCCAATAATTTGATGAAGTTGATTTATAATTTGTATACTTGTGCTTTACTAGAAAAAAAATATTATCTGCAAAGCTTTACATAAATTTGGTACACACTAAACTGAAAACTAGACAAGTTGTGCTTTTTTCTTTTGGCTTGAGTGTCATTGTTTGGATTCTTGAGGTAGGGGAAGACACTGTGCTGCAATTTAATATGATCACAAGCTACAAATTATTGATTAGCAATGTTTCACTGCATTGAAAGCTTATTCTCAAGATGGATACATTTGGTAGCATGGTAGTATTGTTTCATAAGTAGCATTTTGCTACAGTCTTGCAAAGCAATGGCTGCTCTGTTTCCTGTATCCGGAACTGGGAAAAACTCCTTATGGGGAAACTAAAATTGCTTACAGGTGTATGGGCTTGTGTACTACACGTGTTGCATGAACTCTCTCCTCCTCTCCCTAAAGTAGGTCTTAGAACTTTCATCAGCCTAGGACAGAATGAGTAATAGTCAAAATTTGTGGGCTTGACTGATGGGCACTGGTAAATGTGGTAAGAACCATATAACTCTGCTAAGAGCTCTTGGAGGAAATCGAGGCATCTTGCCCCTTTTGGATTATTTTATCACTGTTATTTTATACTGAGGTGACCAGTGCAGGGGTACTGCTGGTTAACACCCATTGGTGACTCACTTTCCACTCACTTTTCTTTGCTATTCTTATTCTCATAAAAATACCAAATCTTGTGATACCTGTTGTTCATCAGAAAATGCATTGAAAATAGCTGTCTTCATTTCTGGAAAGTGTGTAAAATATCCTTCCTTCCTTGATTAAAAATCTGGAGGCTGTGACAGTAGAAAACAGGTTTGATTTAAAAAATACCATGCAATGCTGTGCTGGTGTGTCAGTAACTGAGTCGTGGCACTGGATAAGTTCTGTGTCCTGGGGTGACCTTAGTTGGCCAAGATGTTTAATATTGTCTCAGTGCTTTGGGAGAACAGTGACTAACTGTAGGAACAGTAGGAACAGTTTCCATGCAAGCACAGCCCTTGTACAAACCTACAGCATTGTTCTTGTGAAAGGAGATTGAAAGAGATGGATTTTCAGCATAGTGATCACTGAAGAAGGGAGGAAGAGGAGCTGCTTGGGAGCAGGCTTAAAAAAAAAGATGTAGATCAGAAATGAGGAGCTTAAAAAATGATGTAAATCAGAAATAAGTAGCTTATGAGAGGAAAGAGAGAGCATTTGTAAGGCTTCCTTATGAAGAAATTACATCTAGAATAGGAAAAGCGAGGAGCAAAACAATGTGACTGAGGTTTAAAATTTCTATTATAGCTTTTAGTGGAGTGTTTATTATCTCTGGACCAAAGCATCATTTCAATCATAGTAATTGCCTAAGCAAGGAGCTAGTGAGGTAGATAAGCATCACCTGTAATGTTACTCATGCTGACAAAGAGATAGAAACTTTCAGATATTTCTAATTTTCTGGAGCTATAGCAGAGCTAATCTAAGAACTGCAAAGGGGAAAAAAGAATAAACTTTTCCCCACATTTGTCTCCTAGGAATTGTACCTGGGCAGAGAACAAATCTAAGTTGTAATCAGCAACACAGGTTCTCCTGTTTGTGAAAATTTAACTGTCCATCCATTAAAGTTTTATTTTCTTTGTGTGGCAGATCAGTAGCTGAATAATTGATTGGCTGACTAATTGAACAGCTGAATTATTGAAGATTTTAAATGTGAATTTCAAGATGTGAGATGATTAGAGACCAGGGCAGGTGGCAGGGGAAATTTTAAGTAAATGAATTAAGTAACCAAGGTAGAGTTATTCAAGACCTTTACTGAAGCTAAGAGTATACCTGTCAATTCTTGTTCTGTGTATACTCACCTTGTCTTTTCCATAAGTAATAAACCTTCTTTTCTCTCAGGCTGTGGAGTCCCAGTTTTCCCATTTCCCAGTAAGTCATGCTGCCAGCACTTCTCAGCAAACACAAGTTTACACAATATCAGGATTCCATTCAAAATTATAAAATGTATCACAGCCTGATTTTGCAAAAGCTTTGATCTTTTTTGACCCAACTGAATCTTTCCTGAAATCAGCAGGATTGGAATAGAAGCAGATTTCTCCTGCTGTTGGTTGGGGAAATGTTAAGTGTAGTATTACCGTATTTTTAAATTTTTATTTTCCTAACCATTCTTTTTTGTTATATATGTCGAAGTTAGTATCTTGGTGTTTGACTATGTTTCTAAGATCCAGCCTGCTGTTAGGAGCACTCCAAGACTTGGAATGAACATAGTGGCATTTCTGTGACTGTCTTTTAAACAATTTCATAGAATCATCAGGTTGAAATAGATTTTTAAGATCATCAAGATCCATCTTAAAGTTTGTAACCAAAGGTCTGACCAGCATTCTCAGCTGGTTTGCACAGTTGTGAATCATAGCAGAGGATGAAAGCAAGGGCCTGTGGCTGAAAACATATGGTCATTTCTTCTCAGGAATATTTATGTGAGATTTTCAAAATTCTCTCATGGGCATGCATTAATGCCTCTGACTTACCCATATGAATTAGAGGAAAACTTTATGGTTTCTGTCCTATTTAAGTCAGCTTATTCTTTCCACTAAAAAAAGCAATGTTTTATTTGAGAAGTCTCAAAGATGGCAGTTTACAGCTCATCTCTGATGATAATCAGAGAGATTTTCTGTTTAAAAAATTATTTCTTACTTATTTCAGAAAATATTTGTAGTTATAGAAAATAATTAAATATTGCAACAGAAATGCTATACTACATAGGCCACAAAGGTGCTAAACCCAAACCCCTGAATTTCAAGCAAACTAGCAGTAGGCAGGAAATGCTGTATTTATGTTGTATCAAACTGTGCACCAAGAAAGGGCAGACTCATGGGAGAACCATTGCTATTTAATTGTATAAAATTACATGCCTTGGTTTTTTTTTTTCTTTTCACTTTAACACTTTAAGGTTCCTGGAACATGTATATTTACAGTACCTTGCAAAAAAAAATTGTTAAAGATTGCCTTGTATGTGCTATGGTCACAAAGGGCAGACAGAAGTTCTCAAATTAGAATACGGGAGACAAAGATATGGTACAAAAGTAATATGAAGTGATGAACTTGCGAAGGAATGCAATTTTCCTGTTTTTATCTATGTGCTGATTAGTAACAGGTTATTAACAAGTTTTTAAATTAAAGGAAAGGAAAAATGAATAATTTTATAAAATCCACTTATCTATTGTTCTGGTTGCTCGTCTGGGGGCTTTCTAGTTAGAGGTTTAGAGTCTAAAGGAAGAGTAATTGAGAACTGAATTGTGTTGGGAAGGGTGACAAATGTAGCAGGGAGCCATAGTTTGTTCTGGCATGGCCTTAAATGGAAATTTTGTTATATTAGATAAGGGATCACAAAATCCCCATTTAATATCATGTAAGGTAATCTAACATTGTATCAAATGTATAGTAGCTTTTGACATAGAGATGTTGCTGTGTTGACTGTGTTTTAAAGCTCACTATTATTTGGACTAAAGACTTGTATTTCTTTCTCCTCCTCAGAGTCTGGAGTGCTGGGCGTCAGTGACTGATGAAGGAAAGGAGAGAGGGTGTTCTCCTGAGTGCTCTGGCACATCCTGATTTTGGAGTACTGTTGGATAGCTCTTGCCTGTAATCTTGTGGAACTCCAGCTGCATGTGTATTATGCAGGACATGCTGTAATTCAGGAGTGTTCCACAATCCTGCTCTGAAAACAGAGGAGAAAATGTCTTCTGGGAAATGACATGAAAAGGACACTTTTAAGTTAGAAGAGGAAGCTTCATGGAGCTCTTTTTCCTACTCTGTATTGATGTGGTGCAGAGCACAGCAAGCAAATGGTGATGCTGCTGCTCATGACAGCAAAAGCCCAAGAGTGAATTTAAGCTGGAATTTGTGCTCACTCTTTCTGTCATAGTGTAAACAGTCAGCTGCATTCCTAGAGGAGTTATATATGAAGCATAGTGGATTCCAGCTGATCTTTTTTTTTCAGTTTTCTCCCTTATCAAACCTCTAGGACACATTTTGAAAGCTGCACAAACACTTTGCAAATGCTGATATTTTAGCAAAAAAGTTTGACTCGCACATTGCTATGATTTCTTTTGCAGTTTCTGTTTGGGAAAAATCATCAGCTTCCCTCCATTGCTAAACACAGTGAAATAAGAGTGAGTGATAAGAAATGTTTTTTTTTCTCTGTGCAGACTCATGCTGGGGCTGCCCTTAGTGTACAGGAGACAAAATTTTGTTACAAGCATCTTATTTAATTCAAATTGTGCAATTCAGTTTGGCTTGTACTACTGTTCTTAAAGGCATTTCAGAGCAGAAGAAGGGTATTCATTGTAGAAAGGGGCACGAAAAAAAGAGGCTTTGTTGAATTTCTATATTTCCCAGCTAGAAAAGTGCTCTGAGGGTAAAACCCTCTCTCATATGTGACTTAGATGTGTATGAGTTGTTACCTTTTATCCTACTATATAACTCTCTAACTCTCTATCTCTGGTTTTAATAAAGAGAATAGAACAATAAATAGTTGCAATGCCTTTCATGGCTAATGGATGAAGGAGGGTTTTCTACTAATCTATGGATAGGTTTATATTTCATTCCAATACTGGTTGAATAGTCCCTTAAATAAACAGGTCATGCCAAATTAAATATGGAAACCTTATGTTGTATTAAGATAACTTCATTCATAAGCATAAAAACAAAAAGCTGTTGGTGAAACCCACACTATTTGTATAAAGGATGCAACTTCCTTAGTAATGGTTTTCTTGCTTTTTAAAATTGCAGTTGGTCCCACACCCTTTCATAGTAAAAAAGATTAGACACCCCAGACACCCATTAATTCCCATGTATTCTAAGACACCCAGTTCCTATTTTTTCTGTGTTGTTGCAGGTCTTGAGACATAACTGGGTGCTAGGATCTTCACCAGCAGAAGTCATTAAAAACAATTTAATTTAGGATTTCAGAGAGCAGCATTCCTTCCGCTCATCACAGACAACTCTAAAAGCCTTTTTCTAGAATTTATGAAAACAGACCAAAAAACATTCTTGTATATGCTCAGTCATGGGTAAAAATTCTATCCTTTGTCACTGGCCTCACAGAAAAAGAGCTGATCTTTGCCATAGAGCTGTCCAGAGGGCAAGGATTCATTCTTAATGACTTTCAAGGGGTTGTGTTTTGGTTTTGGTTCAATGCATGTTGTAATTAGTGCATGACCAAAGCCCTCAAAGTGCTGTGTGAAAACAGAATTCTGATTTTGCATTTTGGTTTGAAGATAGGACAATTTAATGGAGGAATGTTTCTTACATTTCACTAGTTGCTCTCTTGTGGTCTGCACTGGGTTCAAACCCCTTTCCTAATGACACTTCCATATGCCCATAAAGCAACCCATTTTCAACAAGGCCACCAAAGAGTTCTACCCATGGAACAAGATGAATTGTTATCTTGAAAAAATAAGTTAATGGAGATGAGAAAAATTTTGGATTATTTTGCTGCAGTTTTAAAATGCAAAATAAATCATTTGCAGAACTCTCTATAAGGAAAAATATATGTGTTTCTGAGAGATTAAGTACTCCCCAATAAGGTGGAAGATAGATGTGTGGAGAATAAAAGTTACAGGATAAAAGAAGGGTGAGAAAGGACTGGACCAAAACTACTTTGTTACTGCTACTTTGAATACTCAGTTTCTAGAAACTTTCCAGAAGTGCTAATTAATCTCTAAATGCAAGTCAAAGTACAGGTTTGTTATTTGAAACATATAATTATCTGTATTACTAGTGTATCTAATTGACAACTAATAATTTGTAATATGTATAGGTAGATCATTTAGTTAAAATATATTACCTGTCAGATTAGCAAAGAAAAAGCTTTGACATTTTGCTGTACAAATCCAGGGCTGTGTTACAGAATAATGTATTTGAATTGGAAACACCCCCATTTCAGTAGTTTTATAAGTATTAAAAAATATTTAAAATATGTTTCCATATTTCACAGAGTACCCATGTAATGGTAATTCATTTGTGAAAGAGGGTGTCACAGAGTTACTTGTTGAATCAGGTATAAAAAAATTTGGTCCATAAAAAATGATGTCACATTGTAATATGTACCTGAGAGCATCTCCCCAGCTGGTGCAGGATTATTACTTACTAGATATTCTTCATGGCTTTGCTCATTGTTTAAATGTCACAGGATTCCCCCACTCCTTTGGTGTGACAAAGCTTTAATCCTACAGGCAGAGCTGTGAGTGGGAATCTAGTAACAACAGAGTTGTGCTAGTTTTGAACAAGATGGCTCAGGCACTGGTAGCTGTCTGACTACAGCTTAGACGAGGGTAAGTGCCAGGGGAGCCAGGTTGTGCCTTGTGTTGCCACAGCTGGAAGAGCTGTTGTAGAGCTAAGGACAAGAAGTAGCTTGTTTGGGACTGTCCGCACTTCTTGATTGTCACAGTGGGGATTACAGCCTGTTTCTATAGTTTAGGAACTGATGTTTTGGACTAAGCTTTGACTAACCTAGCTTGAAGAATTCCATCTAGCCTTCCTCCATATGTTGTAAGCCTTTCAGCACACCAGTTCTATCAACACTGTGCCCAGCTATTGGGAATTTAGTGTATTTTCCAGGTACATGAGAAACTGTGGTGAGGTTTTTTTTGCAGTGTCTGCAAATCAGGGGATTGAGCAGGACCTCTGGGTCAGTCCTGGCTATGAGAAGACATTTCCCTTTCACAGTCAAGGAAAGAAGGAGGAAATGAGTGCCATGAGGAAATGCAATGCAAATTAGATGTGGTGGTTAATTTTCCTTGCACACCACTAACCACTAACCAGAGTGATATATATGTGCTTATTTTTATGTGCTTAATCCATAAGGCATAGGATGCAGTAATTAAATTGTGGCTACCATGAACAGAAGACTTGCATTCTCTTTCTGTGTTGCTCTTAAGAGAAAGGCTTTCTATTTTTAGTATTCAAGAATGCTGCACCCTTTTTCTAAAATTTAATAGTTATATCCCAGTTTTCTTTTTAAAGTTTCTCTTGGATTTCCTTACAGTCTTCTCTGTTTCTGGAGAGAAGCCTGTGCTGCAGCCTTTGGACAGAGGTGATATTGTTGTTTACTTAGCACTTGACCTATTATCAAAGAGGATGATTGTCTCTCTGCAGCACATGCTGGGATGGGGTGCCTGGATGACACAAAGAGCACCTGTTAACATCATCTGGGGAGGTGGATTGTTGCTTCGCGTATCTGTCTCTCAGGCCAGCCCAGCGTTCGGCTGGACCACCCTGCTAGTTCTGATACACCTCAACAGGACCTTTGCGTGGGTCTTGGCTCTGCAGCACCTTTGCCTTCGCTGTCACGGCTGTGGTTCGAAAGAGGGGACACTCTTAAGGCTCAGGAAGAAAGGTTTTATGCAGGGATCACAGGGGCAGTCCCTGATCCCAGGCCTGTGCCTCAGGAGAGTGACCCAGGACCTGGTCTGCAGGGAGTTTTTGTTCACCAGAAATCTCAGGGGTGGGTACAAGTTGCAAAACCAATGAAACAAAGCAAGGTGGCTAATGCCAACTGCAATACACAAACTTCAACAAATCAGGTAAATTGGGGTGGGGTCTCTGGGGGATCCACCAACCACTGTCCGACACCTCTCCGAAGGTTTCGGGCCTGGGAGATTGATGGACGGGGCGGGGAGAAGATGCACTGGGATGAGGGAAAAGACAATGGGATGACCAAACTCCAGGCAGAGGCTTAGGTTGTCTTGGAAACTCTTATCAACTTCTGATAAGAACATTCCAGGACATGGGCTATTATCTAGCTGGGGTTAAAGTCCAAGCCATGCTAAACTTCTAACTAAAACCCTAAAAACAATACCAGCACCCCCACAGTGGATGTACACATATATATATATAGGTAATGATAGGGATCTGTGTGAGGGGAGTACTGAGGAATGAATCACAAGAGAGAGCAATTTACCCTGGCTCCACTGAACATAGGACTCTTTATGACTCCTGCTTGCCTAAAGCTACTCCTGCAACACTTCCCTTGAAAAAGTGCAGTGAATTGAGAGCATCTGTCAGAATGAATCAGCAGGTATAGTCAGATGTTCCCTGAAGGGCTTGTGCTTTAGAAATGATGGTAACAAGAAAGCTTGGTTGAAGGTTCTAGCTACCAAAGGAGGTCTTTTCTGTGCTGTACCCCTTACTGGGAATAAAAAAATGAACTACACCACGGTATAGTTAAAGGTAAAGTTGAAATGGGAGCTTTGTTAGTCAGAGCCATATGTACTACCTTTAATTCAACAGAAGTGTCTGTTGACATTGCTGGCCCTCACAGTGGTCACGGATGACACAGACTTTCACATTCTCTGCAGTAGTTTGCAATTTCTCTGAGAACAGGATCTTCTGGCATGTAGGTCTTCAGGTTAGGCTAAGGTGGGTGTCAGAAAGCTTTTAAAATTTTTTTTGTAGAATGGCATCTTTTCCGATAGTGTTGGAACAGATCTTCTCTACTGACATCAGCCTTTTGTGGAGCCCAGTGACAGGACTTGGCCTGAAGGGAATGGCCTGAAGTTATGTTAGAGAAGGTTTTGTTTGGATCTTACTAAAAGGTTCTTTACCCACAGAGTGTTTGGGCACTGGAACAGGCTCCCCAGGGAAATGGTCACAGCACCAAGTCTGACAGAGTTCAAGAAGGGTTTGGACAATCCTGTCAGGCACATGGTGTGATTATTGGGGATGTCTTGTGCAGGGCTAAGAGTTGGACTGAATGATCCTTATGAGTCCCTTCCAACTCAGGATTTTCTGGGATTCTGGGGTTCTGTGATATTGCTACAAAAGGTGCCAGTGTGACCCATGCACATATTTTCCACTAAATTATGCTTATTTAATATCTTAAGTACTACCAAAAATTGAGTGTATTCAGAGTTCATTAAGGTGGATAAAATTCTCTTGAGTCTTATGTTTGAATTTCTTCTTTGACATTGTATCTTTATAAATAGACAAAGACACGTTCATGTCTCAGATTATATTTCAGACATCAAGTGCTGTGGATTCATTTTATTTAACCTTAGACATCTATAACATTAAACTTTGCCTTGAGTCAGATCACTCTGAGCTATCTGCAGCCAGTGCAAATGAGCAGGTAGTTTGAGGGCAGGGTTCATGTTGTGTGTTACATATCCATCTTGGGCTGAAGTGAATTGTGTTCCAGAAATTCCTCTCTCCATAGGACCAAAGAAGATTAGATTGTTCCTTCAGATACAAACATCTAATCCTGGTCACATCAGTGCTGCCTGTGAACTCCCACCTTAACATACCTAGTACATCTATATGTGTGCCTATAGGTAGTTTTGTGCCTGATACTGGATTTATGTCCATGTTATGGGTTGAAGGTATTTGGTTGACTTGGCCCAGTTACACTGCACAAGATATCAGCTCACCTCACAAAGTAGAACTGAAATCCACTTGAGGTTTCTCATATTTATTTAGCTGAAGTTTATGTGCTTTCAAAAGGAGGAAACATTTCCATGGGTGTAATTTGTGCCCAAGAAGGGCACCCTGAACTTCATGTGCTCATAGACAAACCATATGACAATACCTGTAAAACTGATAGCTAAAAACTGATTAATTTCCCATCACACTTCTGTACAGTGTATTGCCTCTTCTCCACACCACACGGGCGCTCTGTGTGGGATTGCACTGTTGTTTTTGTTGGTCCTGCTCCTTCCCTCCAAGCCAGGTATTGAAGCATTAAGAGAGACCTTTTATCCTAAAACTAGACCAGATTTTTAATGTGCATCTTTGTTATTAAATAGTGTTCAAATTCAATGACGTCTTGAAAAACAAAACAATAGTAAACAAAATTATTTCTCAAAATAATCTTGTCAAGGGGGAACTGCCAGATCTCAATGATCATCATCAGAAACAAGTGTCATCTTATGTTTAGTGAAGAATGATAGTTTTCATTTGGAGATAGAAGGTATAATCTCTAAACTCCAGTAACTGAAAGGGTGAAAGAAGACTAAGTGAAACTATTTCAGAGCTAGAAAAACTTTATTGTTACCAGAAATACTGTGTAATGTTAGCACATTTCTTTTTTTTCATGTTAGCTTTGTTGGTTTGGAAAACACAATTAATAATATTTAGTATTTTGAATTTTTGTTAAAATTCTGATCTCATGAGCTGTAGATTACTTGTTCCTCAGTGTCTGTGATTTGTAGTCTCATCCAATTTCCATTTAAAAAGATGGTATTATAAAGAAACAGAATTTTATTAGAGCTGCTTTTTTTCCTGTAAATTTGCTGGAACATTGGTGTAGCTGCTCTTTATGGATACAGAGATTAGTGAATCATTCATTTTCAGTTGAAGCTTGAAGGACCTGAAGATACTCAGTTTCTCTTCTAAAGGAAGAGGTTATATTAGGTTAAATATAAATAACTCTCTTTTTATTATAAAGAATATCAATCTGAATTTATTAGTCATCCTTAATTCATACCTCTTCCAACCCAAAGTGTAAATGGCAATACAGACAATTCTTGGTTGGACCATCTTACCCAGAACTGTTTCCTCATTTTACTTGTCTTCTTATTGCACTTCGAAAGATATATTTAGGTAAACAGCTTTCCAGTTCCAGAAAGAGACCATCCTGGATTCCCCTCTGTAGTGAAGAATATCATCTCTATTTTTGCATGCTGGAATTGAAAAGCTTGAATATGCAGATAGTTTGCCTATAGGAATTCCTTCTGGGTTGAAAGCTGACATACCTGACATACATGATCTTCATAAAATAAAACTCTGCTTTGTCCATTATTCTATAATAGCCAAGAGATAAATGGGGGTGGGGGGGGGTGGGGGGGAAGAATGAAAGGAAAAATAAAAGAAGAAATTGGTTAGGACAGAAAATAATAGATCAAGATAATTTTCTGAAATACTGTCAGTGAGTTGTCCTATACACAGAATAAATGATTAATAAATCTGCTCAAAGTAAATGAATTGTGAAAATATAGTAATTTACAATTATTAGGTATTTCATATACTAAGATAACAGCATATTTCACTGAAGACAATGAGTATATATTACGAAGTCTTATGACAAAGATTAATTCTAGTTGTTATTCTAAAGGACATATTTCAGCTGTTGCTATTTCTTTTCTTCTATGTGAATTAGAGTGTCTTTTGAATATAATAATACCTGGTTTTATTGCTTCTGTGTTTTCCTTAGAAAGCTATAGCTCGGATTTCATGATAGTGGAAAAACAAAATTAATCTGCTTTTTTTTTCCCATTTAAAAAAAAATCTTAATTTTATTATAGTAGAAGGTTTTAAAGACAAAGTTATAAAAACGAAAATTATGCAGCAGTATGAATCAAGAATATTTGGGTGGCTGAGGTCTCCCCCTCTTGTGGTTGACAGTGTCATCAGAACTAAATAAGTGGCTGTATCCGTTAAATAGATTTTAGGGCTTGAGGCTTTTTTTTCAGATAATATGTAGTGGAGCTGTTGCTTGTAAATGTAGTGATGGGATCAATGGCACCTGACAAAACTCTACAAATGTCATGCAAGATCATAGCCCAAAACTGCCTTATGACTTTTTATGCTTCTATTGTAAGAGGCTAAATTGAATTATGCTAGATATAACTTTTTGTACTGAGTATTCGTTTTGGTACTTTTAAGAAATATTGATTGCGGTTATCTCCCCGGCCAGAGACGGCTGTCTTGCCCAAGAGCTGCCGGCGTCGGACAGCCCTCACGTCCACCGCAACCCGGGGGCCTTTTAGTCTACCAGATGGAACCACAGCTAGGGTGCAGGCAGAAGAAAGAGACGGACCTCTTCAGAGTGCCAAGAACAGAGGGTATTTATTTCTCTGGGCTGGTGCTCCGAAGAGAGCACCCAGACCCGGTGTGCATCAACTTTTAAACAAGGGGTGGTACACAGGGGTGGGCAGATCAAGGACCAATGGAAAGGATAGAGGGAGTGGCTCAAAACACATCAATCAAATGCAAACCAATAATATGGACCAAGGGAGGGGGAGCTCCTGATTCCATCCAATCACTCCAGGCCTGTCCTAGAAGTTTCTAGGCGGGGGTGCGGCCTGTAAGTGATGGACAGAACCAGGAGTTATATAACCAAATGATTGACATATAACGAACTTGGGGTAAACAACTTGGGGAGAAACCAAAGAGGGGAGGAGACAGGGGAAAACCGGGATAAACCATTTAACAACATTAATATCATCAACATTATAAACTGAACAATCAACCAAGGAACAATCGGGGATCGCTTCACACACCTCCACAATTGATCGCTCATAATTTTGTGTGAGGGTTGCAGCTCCTCTAATTGTGGGAGTGCAGCATGTTCTCAGAAAGGAAACTCACTGAAGAAAGGAAACAAACTGTTCTCTACCAGAAAACTGAGCATCCTGTTGAAACCTCATGCAAACACAAGTTAACTGCAAATGGAGGGACTAATGGGCTTCGCAGCCTGTCCTTAAAACATCATTCAGAGGAAAAAAAACGCAACCTCTTTCACATGGAGTACATTTGAAGGAGGTTGAGAGATTATTTGAGATTTCATGTCAAGTATATTTGTTTCAGCAAAATTGAAAACTTCATGCTGCATTTTTTTTGTTGGTCAGTTTTCCCTCTGCTTCATTTTACTTAACAAGAAATAGGACACACACATCATACCTGTGGTTTTCTTCAACTGACCTGAAGAACAGAGCAACTAGTTAAGAAGAAATTAATGTTCAAAGAGCCATTAGCAAGCTCTGGCTGTTATCTTGTATATCTGCCACTCAGTCATATGTCTGTACCAGGTATCTATCTGAATAACCCAGGGCACAGGAACACTTTAGAAAATGATACTTTTATTCTTGTGGTTAACCTTGTGTGGTAGGTTGCTATGCACCAAGTTGCTCTAGCAATTACCCACTTCTGTATCTCCCCTCTGCTACCAAAACTTTTCCACATAAACCAATGTACATTAACTTTCATTTCATCCATATTGATGTTGTCCACTGCCTGTAGGAAAATACCTGTAAGAATATCTTCCAGAGAGTGAGATAGAACAAAAGCAGCATTCTCAGTAGGACAGGAACAGAAAATACAAAAAGGTATTACAAGATAAGGTTAGGGAGCTCACTCAACAATTGCCATCACGGGAATAAAAACCTCAACTCGGGTAAGTGAATTTTATATTTTATTAAAAACTAAAACCAGAGTGGGATAGTGATGAATAAAATAACCCCTCAACACATCTTCCCCCCACTCCTTCCTTCCTTCCTTCCTTCCTTCCTTCCTTCCTTCCTTCCTTCCCTTTGCTACTGACTTCTCTACCTGCTCCCCACTGAGCAGCTCAAGGAAACAGGGAATGGGGTTTTCAGTCAGATGATAACACTTTTTCTGTCTTCCTCCTTCCCTTTCTTCAGTGTGGAATCTCTTCCGTGGTACATTGTCCTTCATAGACTTCTCTATGTGGATCTTTTCCATGGGGTGCAGTCCTTCAGGGACAGGCTGCTCCAGCATGGATCACAAGTCCTGTCAGAAAACCTGCTCCAGCACGAGTTCTCTAATCATCTGCTTCAGGTGCATCCACCTGCTCTGGGGTGGGTCCTTCACGGGCTGCAGGTGGATATCTGCTCTCCTGCTGACCTCCATGGGCTCCCTTCTGTAGGAGTGAACAGCCTATTACACCACGATGTTCATCATGGGCTGCAGGGGAATCTCTGCACTGGTACCCGGAGCATCTCCTGCCCCTCTTTCTTCCACTGAAGACACCTTGGTGTCTGCCAGGCTGTTTCTCTCACGCATTCTCACTTCTCTTTCTCAGCTGTAGTTGTGCAGCTTTCCTACCTTTTCTTAAATATATTAGTACAGAGATGCTACCAATACCTCTGATTTTCTCAGCTTTGGTTTGTCTTGGAGCCAGCTGGAAATGATTCTGTTTGACATCAGAGCAGCTTCTGGTTTCTTTTCACAGAAGCCACTTCTTGTAGCTCCCCTGCTACCAGAACTTTTCCACGTAAACCAATATATATCAACTTTCATTCCATCCATATTGATGCTGTCCACGGTCTATCCACGGTCTATAGGAAAATGCCCATGAGAATATATGCCAGATAGTGAGATAGAACAAAAGCATCATAGTTTCAGTGTTGTGTATGTGGAATGTGATATTATAAAACTGCTGTGCTTGGTTGGTATGTAAAAAGCAGTGTACTGCAAAAATGCAGTACATCTAAATCTATTAATGAACATGCTGTAATGAAACCAGCAACAATTTTAAAATTAAGAATACAATAAATTCAGCCAAAGCCCAGGAAAATAAATAGAAAAAATACCTATTACAAAAATATAAAACCAACCAACCATACTCCAAAACAAAATCCAGCAGATAGGAGAAAGAACAAAGGCAATTTTAAATAGCAATTTTGGGAATCAAAGCTGACTGCTGTAGGATGGTTTCAGCACACAGCTAGTAAAAAGTGAGTAGTTATTGACCATACCTTTTTGTTGCAAAGTAGCTGACTGTGGGACTTTGCAGGAAAGAAAGGTAGACTCTCATCTTGTCCTTCCACATTCCTTTGAAACCTGTAGACTTTTTACCTTGTATCCTGCTCGATGTCTTAGGAGAAATCATCCATCTTGCATTTCAGCCAAAAGTCTCAGCACAGCTCTCTGTCCTGTATCCTTCCATTTGTTATGCTCGGTGGTTTTTGTTTTGTAGAACTGACAGTTGAAATTAGGAGACATGTAGGCCAGTGGACGTCTTGCCCAATGGTGACCCTTGGTTTCATCAGTTTCTCATCTAACAAAAGCCCTGGGACAAGACTTGTTCATATTCTCATGTTCTACTTAAACATTTTTTAAGCAGTAACTCGATAATTGATTGCTATGATTACTGATAGACCTGAGTTGATATTTAAGCAAACAAAATATACAGCCTGTGAAGTACAAAACGCATATTCTTTAACTTGAACAACAAACACATCTGGTTCTTCCCCAGATCTCCACGGTTTGTCATTTGGGACTGACAGAGCAGTGTCCAGCAGCCAAATTTTTTTGCCATAGGTAGATGAAATCCTAAAAATCCACTTGAATATGCAGGAAAAGGCTAGAGAAGGGAGAGTGATCATCTTAATGGCAAAAACATTTCTAAAAAATATCCCTCTTCTGTAATGAAAATTCATTTAATATCCTGAGTTCTGAACTGCTTTTCACTAGTGTCCCAATAGACCATGGTTTTTCAAACGAAGTTTAAAAAGTGAAGTTGAAACTGTTTTACTTTTTTGAAGTAAGAAGTTATGTTTGATGGAGTGATGACAGTGGACTTCCAGTGGGATAAATGAAGCGATGGTGTCCAGTGGCAACGATTTGTTCTAGATTCCTGTATTTATTAGTGCTAAACCAGTTGTCTTCTCCATACATTCTCGAGTTTATTAATTTGTGGTTTCTTTTCAAACATGATTGTATTTAATTCAATTTCAGTATTAGCTTTTAGATTTATACTTTCAGTTGGTACCAACATTTATATAAATTACATAACATTGTGATTGTCAGATTAAAATGGTAGGAATCTTTGGTAGGTAATGTTTAACATTGTACTACATTTACATTTGATGAATTTAAAAGAATATTTTGAGCTTCAAAAATACATTTTTGGAAAGGCAAATATTTTCTCCAATAAGTGTTCAGTGTCAAGAGTTGAAATGTCATGATTTAGAGAAGCACAGCTTTTATTTTTAATGCAAGCAGAGTAATATTTAAATAAAAATTATTTGACTTCTATAGAAGCACAGAGACATAGTCAGTTTTCCCTTCATATGACATCTGAAATGATTTAGTCAAGTGCATTTTTCATTTTAACAATACTGGATAGGAAGACAGTGAGGTTATTTGTCTTGCAAAAAAAATGAGAGGGCTTTCTTTCAAATATCTTGTAGTTTTATAAAGAAGACTTTTTATCTAATCAGGTCACATCCCTCTTCTGAAGACCTGAATAAACTTTACATAATCAAAAATTTTGAAGTAAGAAAGAGAATCATGGGTGCAATGTACTCCACTCTTCTAAATTTTTGAAAACAATTTATTTTATGCTATTTTAAAATGTTCATTTTGTCTGTGGTCTATATGATGAGGTGATTTGTGTTAAAAATAAGTGTTTTTGCAACCGGACATCAACCACAGACAAAGTTACTGGCCTTATCTGTGAGCTGCAAACATACTTTTCATAGACAACCACAAGCATTTTCTTACAAGCTGTTTTTCAGAAACCTCCTATTATGTCTTGGAAAACCATCCTATTCTTTTCTAAAAGCACAATACCTCTCCAAAGGCCTTAAGTTTTTTCATTAACAGATTGATCTCCTACTGTAAAAAGCTACTCACACAGTGAACTACATCAATTAATTAAATTGGTAATGTGAGTGCAATTGACGAGCTAGAGATGTGGAAAATTGCAGGGAAAGAAATGAGAATGTTTTACTCTCTTGCCGTGTTTAAGTGTCCAGCTTTGATAGCAAACATATCAAACATCTGTTCAATAACCTTTCTTCAAAGAATCTTTCTTAGAGAAGCCTGGCTGATGCAAATAGTCCCTTACCTTTGATGTTTCCTACTAATTTTGGATAAGACCTAATGTCCAGAGTGATGCAGAATAAGGAGAATGAGATAAATTCCTTCTACTATGACACAAAAAAAAAAAAAAAAAAAAAAAAAAAAAAAAAAAAAAAAAAAAAGGAGAAAAACCTCAATCGGAAACCAGATATATTTTAACAATCTCCCACATCAGACATACATATTTTTATTTCTACCCTTCACAATCCAAATTCCTTCTCTCTAAGTAATGCCACACGTATCTTAGTCCAGCATAAGTGGGCTACACAGCTGCACACTTATAATCCTTCTGTGCTTTTCAAGTTCCTTTTAAAGAGTGGAAGAACAGGTGGCACTGATGCCAAGGGTAGCGGTGCCTTGCCATTTCTTAAGATGGAACTTGGTTAATTTACAGCTGAGATTATATGGCACAGTTGTTTGTGGCAGCCAGAGAGAGGCAGATAACAATTTCACACTAGTTATCTGTGACCTTTGAGAAATCTGTCTGAAGGTGGTTTCAGAGAGTGGAGACTGTTAGCACAGGTTGCCGTGTTGCTGCCCTAGTAACACCTACAGAAGGAAATATATGGTGAAGATGGTGTTAGTGAAGCCAAAGCAAAATATCTTTATTTGTGAAGTACCTGAAGTTTTTAGCCAAACTTTTGAAAACATACTTTGTGCCAGCAGAGGTTAGATGGCGATGTTAGAACTTCTGTCTTTGTGATTTCTCACCTAAAGAAGACCCCGAAAAGCATGTTTGACATAATTCAAAGCATCAGCATTCATCAATTATATGACAAGTCAGAGAAATTGTTTTAATTTTTTTTCATTTTAACTCTAATTATTAAAAATGTACAGTTCCATATTTATGTGGTTTGGCTTTTACCATACCACAGGTGAGAATGGTGTTTCCCATTGACAGTTCCTGGAGATTACATTAAAGTGGTTTCATGGATGACACATGGATCGGGAAGGAACCCTAAATTTCTAAATACCATCTTCTAGAAGTTTCAAGTTTCTCAACACTCAGTCTAGGTGACAGTTCATTTCCAAAAAGATGCATTTTAAATAAAGCTGCTTGGCTTTTGGCGCCTCTTGTAGCGCTCATAAATACTAATTAGATATGAAAAATGGAAAACCTGTAACAAACTTAAGCATCTTTAAAAAAGAGTAATACCAACTGAAAAAAAGGTTTTTTTCTTAACCTCTTTCTTAAAAAAAAAAAAAAAAATCCAAATGTGTAAAGGCAGTTTATTAACTGTGTAAAGGAAGTAATACATGGCCTTTAATAGTCTGAAGAAATTATTTTATATTGGGAGGTTAGCATATACATTTGATGTATTTTATAAGAAATGACATTTTGTAAGAAAGATAACAAGTGATGCTCTCTCTCTGACTAATATTATTTATTAATAAATTCCTGTCATGCTCTTGTAGGTTGGTATATTTGGAGTTTATATAGATTATACACAGAGAAAGTCCAAGGCAACAGCCATAATTTCAATGTGACCTTGACTTGATTTGTGCTAGTAAAATGGTAGTAAAAATGATTGAAAGGAAGGGTGAGAAGTAGGACTATGGAAACTATGTCCAAGTAATTTACTGCTACATTCAATGTAAATACCTGCAGAGTCCATGCTTTAATTTACCTGTAAATTGAGGTGTATTCTTCAGTTCTAGACACTGTAGCAACTCCAAGGAAATCACAAAGAAAGGTGGAAGGCAATGAGAATGTGGTAGGCAGGTGTCTTGCCTGAGCTGTAGGAGGCTGCTTCTGTTGTGGACAATTTTACTTACACCAATGATGAGCTGGGCTATACCAGCTTGCAAGGGAATGGTGCTTACCACTCTCAAAACAAGAATATCTTTCCTTCTCTCAAGTGGGTAAACAAAAAAACCTCAAGACATTCAAAGCTGATGATCAGTTTAAGAAAGGTGTGACCTTGACTTGTTGGATTGAAGTTGTATATGTGTGCACAAGGGTTACTCATTCTTCCCTTTTTTCCAGAGGCAGTGCTGTGATGAGAACATTGAAGATTATGAGAGCCCTGGGGATACATTGGGAATGTGGCCTATATTAGTATAACTAAAGTTAATGTTTTAGCTTTGTGATCACTCTGTACTGGTGTCATACTCTCTAATTCTCTAGGAATTACTAGAAGAAATTTGCAAGTTTTATCAGAAATCTGTCTTTTGAAAGAGAAGAATTTTAAGATTTTTTTTTAGTGTACTGTTTATCAGTGCAAAGTATCCATCAAAGTACAGAGTCTGTGCATAGATCAGCGTTGGGCACTTACAGTACTGCAGAGTTTCTGTAGCCAGAGAAATCAAAAGCTCTAGCTTTTTGCTATCACTGTCCCACTCACCCAGTAACAGGAGCACAAATAGGAACTTTTCTTGGAGTATCATCTCTCTGATAATATGACCAGCAAGTTTGCAGGTGAAAAACCCCTCCATTCTCTTATCCTTTTACACACTGAGACAGAAGCAACTGCTGGTTTGAAACAGAAATTAATGTCACAATACGCTCATATGCAAAAATAAGTGGCTCTATTCAAGAATATATATTCCCTGTTTTCAGTATGGGCAGTATTTTGCAAGCTGTAGCAGGTTTCAGAATGGAAGAAACTTTCCTGAATCTCTTGTAGCTGTAAACTGACATGTTGAGTTTGTTACTCAGAGCAAACTGAAATAAGATAACCAAGCAAATCATATCTTTGCCATATCTTAAACACATTTACTTGATGAGTTTTCTCACTGTGTCCCCGGAATGGTAACCTGAAGGCTTTTTAACAGTTTTTGTAAAGATTTGACCCTATGAATACTTTCTGTCTTTGATTTCAGCCTCATGGGATTTGAGATCATCAGGTTTTTTTATATTACAACCCTCATTTTCATAGACTCTAACTGTTCTGGGCTATTGAAATATGCACACACTGAGTTTTTGAAATATACACACTCCTGAGCAGTAAAAATCTCAGACCTAGGCTGCATTTTCAGGTGATGATTTCTCCTGAACAGGGACAGGAAATTGCTTAAAATTTATATTCCACAGAGGTTTTTATTAAACTTTATGTAATTTTACTAGAAATTTGATAATATTGCTGGAAAGCCTGAATGGATTAGTATCAATAGTCTAATAAGAATGGTAAGTGGGTTAAAAAAATCTCTGACAATTGTGGTGAACTAAATTTTGTTTTTCTCAGTGCCAGTAAGGGAATAAGAAAGTCAAGGTAAGGTGTCTTACAAAACAGCGCATGAAAGCAGCATTTTGATTGCTGCATGATGTAGTTCATACTATGCTCTTATTTAAATTGTTACATGAGTGGTTCATCCTTTTCTCTCTTTAATGCACCTAACTATATATAAGAATTTCACCATGTAGTTATGTCCAGGCCTCTAGCACACAGAGGAAAAGGATAATATTTAGGAGGTCCTTCCTATAACTATTTCAGGCAGCCAGCCCATTTGCTGGAGTTCTGGAGAGCTTAGAATTGCTGGAGCTGTTGTAACCTAAGTGGAATCCCAGCAATGCAAAGTCTAATTAAATTGAAACAACACCACCAAACCCCAAAAATTTAAATAAATAAATAAATAAAATCCAACTCAAAACAACAAAACAAAAAGAAAGCAAGGCAAGAAAAAGAGACGGAAAATATGTTGCTCTGTTATCTTACTCCTTGTTTGCAGTGGTTTCAGCTGTCTCAATGTCTCAGGGTTCAGGATGCCCACTACAGAGTACAAGATGTGCCCAAAGGACACTGAGCAATCGGTACAGATGTTCTGCACTCACTTTTGCACAGCTGTGGGCTACTGTGTGTGAGGGACAGTGCACAAAAGAATCAGGCTGTGTTGTACAGTTCAACTGAACTTTAAACACATGTGGGTTTTAGGCGGAAAAAGAAATTTTGATTTTTCTTGTTAAGCTGATCTAGTGAAGGAATTAATGCAATTGTTTTTCAACAATATTACAATGAAAAGCGATCATGATCTTCCCCATGGAATTTTTTGAAGCAGAATCACTCCTAACAGCTTCATGATGGGAGACCTCAAGTAAACCTGTCAACCTTGAGGGGATTAGTGGGTCCATCCTGAGCAATGTGACAGTCAGAGCTGAGAGGTGTAAAAGCTGGTGACTGACTTATTAGAATGCTTAAAGACTTTGTGGAGCTTTGCATAGGGTTGGAAGTGGTAAACCTAGTATTGTAAACTATAGCATAAATAATTATTTACCAACTACTTTAGTTTCTCTTGTAGTAGTTGTTCCTCATTCTCTGTCCTGACCTGGTCTGTGCTGTTACTAGATACTCTTTAGTGCTTATTCTGTTTCACCCCAGTGGGGAATTGGGGATGTGATAATTGCAGAACAGTAGAGGTGGCTAATAAAACTGTAGTTCTAAAATGAGCCCTGCTTTTTCTAGCTTATTATTTTTTCAGGAATTCTTCCTTTGGGATAAAAATCTGTTGAGTTAGAAAGTGATAGGGACAAGTGATGGGAGTTAGATACTGAGTGTGTTCAAGGGATATTACCTGCCAAAGAAGTAACTCCTCCCCTAATTCATGGTTTATCAGGATGTCGTGCCTGTCTTTTTTGTTTAGCTGGAGTGAGGTGCACAAATGCAATAAAGGAGATTTAGGATCCAAAACAGACAAATGACCCTGCACTTAAAAGAAAGAGAAAAAATCAAATAGAAAGGTAATTTCTATAATAGTTACAAAAAAATGAGACAAAAAGATGTGAGTTTATATTAAAAAATTATTATAAAAATTCCTTGAATAAAATCACCACCAAATTACTTCCACTATTATTTGGAAAGTGAATTTATATTTTGGTAGCACTGAAAATGGGGGACTGCTCATCTTGGAAGAGTTTACAGCTTTGATTTTTGTATCTCTTGGATGCTGAGAGCTCAAGAAATTATGGGCCAATCATCAATACTCGTGGTAGCCAGCTAAAACATGGTTACAAACACCCATGTGTAGAGCAGCCACTGCCACAAACTGGTTTGAGTGGAGTCCCACTGGTGACAAGGCATGTGTGTATCTTGAAATGTTGTTTTAAATTAAAATTCTTTGCCAGTAGCTGTGCTTGTATAACTGGAGGAAAGCACAGCTGTTTTCATTCATAAACATGGCTGAAACTCCCTGGCATTTCTTTATAAAGCGTAGACAGGTGGGTTTTGATTGTGAAAGGTTCAAGGACTTTGCAGAAAGACTGAACAACAAGCCAGGAAAACATTGTAGAGCATTTGCTGGCAGTCCCAGGGAAATCCTTGAGGGCTTAGACAGAGAGCCACGAGACAGACACAGGTCAATGGGAAAGAGTCTGACCTGAAAAGACCCATATAGCAGGTGTTATGTGTGGATGGACACTAGTGCAGAAAACTATTTTAATAATTAATGATGACCATAAAGCACAATGTAGCCTTATTACAGCACAGAAAGAAAGTAATTATAAAGGTTCTGCAGCAGAATATTGATTAATTTATTTGATGTACAGTCTGGGCTTTATCTTTGAGAAGTGTTTTATGTGGATATATTTTAAAGTAGAGTTATGTTTGTGCTTTTGCACATAGGATTTATAAATTATACATCTTTTCATACCCATTAAACAAGGATTTAAAACAAGAATGGAGGATAAAAATGTGCAAAGACCTCAAAAAATGGATGAAAATGCCAAATAGAATGTAGATTCATTGCATAACCTTGCCCCTGACCAGTCTGCATGGTCTGCATGCCCTGTACTGCTTCCCCTAGCCCAGTCCTGTCAACTGAAAAACAATTTTTGAATTTGGGATAAAAAATTTCTTCTAAGTGCCTATCTTTTCCCCCTCTGTGTCATTTGCAGACATGCTTCTTAGTGGCTGTCATTATAGATTCTTTCTTTCCTTATGGGTAAAGTCTAGAAATTAACTTTGAAGTCCCTGGAATAGTGTCTGCAGATCATTATCTATGTAAGTCCCATTTAGTTTAATTGAGCTTCATTTAAACTTAAATATGTTGTCTTGAAAGCCATTTTCCGGAACAGTCCTCAGAGTGTCTTGGAAAGAATTCCATCCTTGAAAAAATCAGTTCAGTGTTCCTAAACCTCTGCCTATGGGAAGTTAACATGATCTTTAATCATTTTCCAGGGCATTTTCCCCAGTACTTTTAATACATTTTTAAGGAGCTCATTTTGTTAAGAGCATCTCAGCACTCATAATGAGTATGAGTAATACTCCGGTTTGTTTGCCTCAAACTGGAACAGAGTTAAAACAGTCTGCTTCAAGGAGCCAGCTGGTTTTGCATTCTCTTTAAACAAAGTGAGAGAATAAAGATTGTTCTGCCTAGGAACTGTGTTCACTGTGTCCTTCACTCTGTACGCAGTTCATGAACATACCTGAGATCACACTGACCTAAGCAAGCCCTGCTTCTGCCAGAATGACCAGGACTGTTGGCTGCAGGTTCCCAAGAAGGGGAGGCTGTGAGTTAATACTGTTCTGACCCCTGTGACAGTGACCACACCTCACTAAGCTCTCTGGAGGGGAACTTGGAATTGTTGACTGCAGATGTTGTCACAGCTGTGACCACGTGAGATTCCATTCACAGTTTGTGTTGTGGGTTTAAATGGAATTTCAGAATGTAGATCCAGAGCTATCTTCTACCCTTGAAGAAACCTGCAGTGCTTTTATCTTCAAAAAGGTGACTAAAGCCAGTCCGTCTCTCCTCTTCTTTACAGAAGTAAACTGTTTGTAAGAGGAATACATTATGCCACAACAGAAAAATGAAAAAAAAAGAAAGAAGCTGCATGAAACAGCATCTATTGCTTGGATGGCACCAAAGGCATTTCTTTTAGTGAGGCAAGTTCTCCCCAAGGATTTTGCTGGGAATATCTTGGAATGTAGCATGGTGTCACACTCCTTCCCACTTTTTTTTGCCTGACCTTCCTTTGCATGGAAAACAAAGCATGAGATAAAGAATAGAACTGGGCCAATGTGCAGTCAGCCCTGAGACAACCAAGGTGTATGAGTGGCCCCTAAAAACTGGGAAGCAGACCTTTGCCTATTGATACAGACTATCTTAGTGGTACAGCACATAGCAATAGATTCCTTTGGTTTCCTTTGTCACTGATGTGAAAAACAGGCAGGTTTGAGGAGTTCATGTGAACTACCCTTTTGGAGCTGCCTGCCTCTTTCAGTGAATATAAAAGGAGTTTGGGAAGCTGAACTCTCATCACAGGGTCTGATAGAATGATCTGAGGCCAGACAGTCCTTCCGTAGGGCCTGAGCAAGTGCTCTGTCCTTCGAGTGTTTCAGGAATCTGAGGACTCCAAGTGATGCACAAAGTTTAGATCCTGGGAAAAATCCCATTATAAGTGAGAATTATGATTCAAATGGTTCACTCATTAGTTTTTGAACTAAAGGAAAAAGGAAAATAGATGCATTCCTCACTGAAATTGCATGTAAATTCTATTTTCTAGCGACTGAGTAAATAAATACTCTTCTACCTTGCCAGTTGTGTAGTTCTATGCAATCTTTTGTGATGTAAGACTTCAGCCAGAGGGGACAGGAAATTAATCAATTCTAGCATGTGAGTGTCAGTAATTGTTTTTCCTAATATGAATTTGAAATGCAATGTACTGCAAAGAATGTTTCAGTTCTGGGGAAGATCAATCCACTCCCGAGGCCCCTATCCTGTTAATAAGTTGTTTCCTTGCAAATAGAAACTCAGTGATCCTTAAAAAATCCAGAGGCTTGTATTTTAAAAACATCGATGCTGCTGCAGGCAAGGTGATTGCAGCCATTAGTTCCTCTTTATGTCAGAGGAGGATCTGGCATCAAAACCCCAGAGGATTCCTAAACTGTCTCACCAATGCCTTAAAAACAGAAAGTCCTTATTGCATTCACAGTAGGAAAATCACTAAAGTGGGAAACTTCCCCTTCACTAGTGTCTCTGATGAACTGGAAAAATCAAAGCAATTGTAAATGAGAAATATTGCCTAGTTTTCTTATTGTTTTAGTGTTTTACATCTTGCACGTTTGGTACAGGTTTCATATATTCTCCCTAGTAGCCATGAAGAATGAACTGGGAGACTACTAAACTCTGATCACACAATTTTATGGTTCCTTTTTTAGTAATCTGATGTTTTCTGTAGTGTCAAAGATGTTTATAAAATACATGTCTAGCCTTTTTGAAGCAGAGCCAACCTTTTCAAACTGAACAAATGTGCTACTAGTACTAATCATAATTATTAAATAGTAATTGTATTGCCTTAATCTTTAATAATGTCTAAAAGGAAATTGTCAGAAAAACTACTGCCATACAAATTCTCATGTAGCTAAATAGTCTTTAAAGCTGAAGTTGCAATACAGAAAGCAGCTGCTTTTTTGCTAATTTGCTCTAGCCTTTTTAACCTAACACAATGGAAAAGGTCATTCAGGCAACTTCAGGACCTGTCATCTGCTTTACCTGTTTTAAAGTAACTCTTGAGAGAAAACTTCATCAGAGAGGTGGAAGAGAATTGAAATGAGCATGAATACAGGATGTGTTGATCACTGTTTCTGATGTTTATCTAAGAACTGATACGTAGGAAAATTACTAAAGCTGGAGAAGTTGGTCAAGAATAAAATTCTTCCTTTGCAAGAAGAATGTATTTCAGAGCAACTCCAGTTCAGTGACCTTCTGGTGAATTTAGAGGGGAATTCTGGATAGCTCTGAGGTTCTTGTTGGATCTGCCTGGATCTTGAAGAACTGGATAACTGGAGTTTCCCAGCCCTGTAGCTCTGGGAGCTGTTCATGTTGCAGGAGAATGCTGGGGCTGAAAATCCCATACACTTATGGCAATGTGTGTTGCAGGTGGTGATGAAACTGACTGCCAAAACGGTTTGCTATTTAACATTGCTGGCTTTAACAGATTTTAAGTATTTGTTTTCAGAAGTGCAGTGAGAGACTAGGATGATGAGGATATACCTCTGTATTCTGTTCTGCCTTGCCTCACTCCTCTTCTCCCCTGTCCCTCTACAGACTTTATTACTTAGTGAAGGCAGTGGTTGTCCTTTTGGCCCTTCTGGTTCTCTTCTACTTTCTTAGAGCCATGAACTACCTCCTCTCTTTCTTGGATACTCCTTTAACTGATGGATGTTGGTAATAGGAGTTATAAGTGGCTGGAGAAAATGTCAAAAGCCAATACTTAGTGTCCCCACTTTTTGTGAAACAAACAAAAAAAACCAGCCAGGTCCCTTTCATCCAAAGTTCTTAAGCATTAAGCATCATAGAGCAAACTTTAACAAAGGTTTCTTTATCCTTACTTACAATGAGTTTTCATTCCTTGTCTCAATTTTATGTGGGAATGAGTGAAGACTGTGCTAAATACATTTAGTTTTCAAATAAACCAATTGAATAGAGCTGTGCTTAGGACATGATTAAAGAGGGTATGTCATCTGAACTGAGCATGTGTGTGAGTAGAGATGACAAACTGTTACTTTGGACTTCAGACAGAGTTATTGATGCCAGGCTGAGCAGGTGTATTGATGAAGAAAGTTCTCTCTCAATAAATATGTAAATGTGTGTGTGTAGTTGAAGAAGATGGGCAGAGACAGTCTCTGAGCTAATGGATGGTTGATTTTTACAGGCAGCAGTTCCAACTCAAGCATAACATTTTCCTTTTGTCTAGAATGCCGGAGGGCTTGCATGCTCTGACCTTTACCTGGTCTGACTTTATGACTGTGCATCTCCCACTGGTGTTAGTGGGAAGAAACACTGTTAGTGGTCTCTGTCAGTGCATTTGTACTGGAGAGACAGCCAAGGTAGTTGTAATTAAGATAGAGTAGCAGCAGCAGTCTAGCTGTGGACATAAAGAAACCTCATGCCTTTGTGGAAATAATGCTTCCACCAGGCTGCCTTGCTGGTTTGGAAATAGTTGTAAGGCTTTGCTCCAGCAACACTTCCTACCCCATGATCCAAAGATGCTCCTTGATACATAGACTGTGGTCCATGAAATGACTGGAATTGCTTTATTTTCTTCACATAAAAGTTCATTTATTTTCAAAGCAGTGATAAAAATAAATAGGAATGAATGAACACTCATGTTTTGCTCTAAATTTTGCTTAGTTATAAAGGAACAGTTGCAACAATGCAGTAAGTTGTGGTGGCACAAAATGGGCAGTGGTTTCTCAGGTTAAAGGAGGCTGAGAAATTGTTCAATTCCATGCTGGTCTGTTGCAAATGGCTTGTATCATATATTCCCCCCAGAAGGAAAATATATTTTGAAGCCTAGCTGTGAGAGACGAGGAATGGTTGCATAGTGGAAAATATCTCTTTGCACAGTTTGTAACATGGAAAGGCACTACTTGGAAAACTTTTCAGAGGTTCTATTTTTGTGTTAAGGACCATACAAATATAAATGCAGAGTGGCAGGTTAGAGCAGGAGCAGCAACACTTTGTGAGCCATTTCTGGCTGTCCTTAGTTGTCTCATCATTCTCCACTGAGCTGTCACCTCCTGCGGCATTGAATTATCATTTCAGGGATTTCTGATTTGGTGAAAGGGAAGCCATTCCTTTGAAGGATTTATGCCAGTAGTTCAGAAAGGACCACAGAAAATTGCTGCCTGCCTCAATCTAATTTGCTTTCAGGGCTTTCCCCCCTAGCTATTTTTTAATGGGGTGTGTGATTAGTGGGGAAGCAAAGTTGACTTACATTTACAGATTGCATCATCTCTGCTGAATACCAGGAATCCCCAAGGCTCTGGCACTGCTCTCAGTAAAACAGCAGGCTTTTCTGAATGGCTTGCATTTCTCCTGCCATTAATTCTCCTTTAGCTTTTTCTGCTTGTCTGTTTCCCTTTCCTTGTCTAGTAAACTAAACGAACCTTATTTACCTCCCTCAAGCATTTTTTAGATTTTTCCCTGTGATTAGTCATCTGTGTCAAGAGAAAACTGAAGCAGGTTTACAGTATTGGTAGTGCAAAGGTTGCTCACACGAAAAGGAAAGCTCTGGCTTCCAGGTTCATTGACAGAATTACAGAAGTTTGCCTGTTGAGTAGGATACTTGCAAAGCTTTTTGCTGTATTGCTCTCTCTTTGCACCTTCTCTCTTGGCCTTAACTTAAATATGTCTCCTGCTGCTGTATCATGTGCGTTATTGCTGCTAATTGCAAAATATGTCACACATTAAATCCAGAACACAGTGATATTTGGGCACACTAGTGCAGACCCTGAAAAAGTATAAGCAGTCTAAGCAGCTTAGTGCTTTTAATTTTAAAACAATAAATGGAATTTCTATTTGTTGTTTGTCCATTACAAAATTTTAAAGGCAGAGAACTTTTCCTCTAAATGTAAAGTAATCAACTCTTTGAGACTAAAATATAAGATTTTCTGTGGTGGATTAGGCTATTTTGTCATTGTCTGTTGTATCCTGGTACTGTCTGTGACCAGTAGCAGAAAGGTAGAGTAGAAAAGAAGAAGCATGGCTTCTTTTAGGGTAATATTTTAAAGGAACTTTATGGTGGCCTGCACAAAATGATCTTGCCCCATGCTTGTGGCTTTCAGGTATTATAATAACAGCAGCTTTTAAGGGTAAAGTGATTTAATTTTTATTCCTAAAATTCAAATGTATGAAAACTTTCTCTTTCATTCCCATCCATGCCATTAATAATACAGCCATTGTTATTATCTACATCTTTAGATAGAGGTTATGAGGAAGTGAGAGCGCAGACATGGTAGTAGGCTTAATGACTTCTGCTTACATTTAGCACACAACTAAGGCACTCACCATATAGTTGATAAGAAAGCTCACTCCAAATCAGAGTATTTGAGCACTTAATAACAGCCATGTATCTTTTATGATGTTAAAATTAGGTTAATGCAGCTCATATTTTATACACCTGGCAAACAGTCCCTGTTTTTCTTGTGTTCAGGCTTTCCATTCTCTCCCTGATGTACCGGCAGTAGGAAGGAGATGTTAGAAAGGTCCTGCACAGCCTGGTGGCAGTATGGAGGATCTGGCCTTGTAAAACCACAACTGTGGTTTTTTTTCTTTTCTCTTTTGCCTTCTTTTTTCTCCTGCACATTCTTTCAGAGAGATTCAGTGGGTTTCCTCTGCACAATCTTGTTAGTTAAAAGTCTGGAAGGGGAGGTCTTGAGGAAATATTTTTTCAAGGTGCTGGCAATGACAAATTCATGGGTGACCAGCAATACTGTGTTCACAATCTTAGCTGGAGGGGTAGACAAGACCATGGATGAATGATGGGAAAGATGAGTGACAGGAAAAGATTCTGCAGGGCACAGGACCCCAGCAGAGCATGTTCCTCTTTGTATAAGCTTTGTTTTCTACCTTTTAAGCTCTTTACTGCTATTACATGATTGAAGGCAGCTGGCCCATCCCTGTAAATTTGCTTGTAGACTCCTAATCCTGGGAAAGCACTGTTGTTTTTGTAAAATAAATACAATTTATTACTATTTGAATCACTTTTTAGTTCATATGTAAAACTTGTAGTGTACTGTTCAAGCTATTCTATGATTTCATAATCAATTAAAGTTATCAGATTCCATGCCTTAAACTGAGAAACCTATGCTGCATAATTTCAGCATAATAAATCCCCAAAATAATCTTATTTTTGGGATTTATAATAATATTTTGTGCCTAACTTCCTTTTACCCTACTTTGACTGTATTCCTCTGTCTTCTGATGTGCAGGATCGAATGTCAGTTTGGAATAAGGAGATAGCACAAAATATATGGGAATTAGAAGCGGTGATGGATCCAAGGGCATGAGAGCGTCCTGTTTCTGTACCTACTGTAAAAGGACAGAAGCAAGCCAACCCCAAAGTCCTTAGTGTTTGAAAGGAGAACACCAAAAGTTGCACAGCTTGGAAAAATTGAATCGCCCTAGTGATGCTCAGGGGAGGCACCACCAAATGCTGAAATGGGAAGCCCACAGCAGGTACCTACTGCTCTCTGGCTGAGGTTGGTGAATTATAGGATGGCAACTGAGATTTCTTGCAGGATGGTTCTACTTATGGCTGCAGCTGGCAATGTCATAGTGCCAAAGATAATGGAAGATTTAATCTGGAGAATGGTTTGGCTCAATGGTTGCAAAAGTGGCCCTAACTAAATTGATATGGATAAAGGTTCTCACATTATGGTGTAAGGTTCTGGAGCAAGTCTCTAGGAGAGGCATTGAGGAAGGGTAAAGAGGATGTCAGTGGTTCTGAGAGAGGTGTTGCTGCTGTTTGATAGATACTAGTGGATATTAACAACCTGGCTTGCAAGGGACAGAGCTCTGAGGCAGGGGCTCAGTCCCAAGCTGTCTCTCATGTTTTTATTAGGTTTTTTTTTCTTTGTTTGCTTGTTTTGTTTTGTTTTGTTTTTGATTCTTACCCCTTCCCAATCAGGATAAAAAATAACGATCAGTACTTTCTAATTTTTAACCAGGCAAAAATTGTGCAGGAGCCTTAGTCTTAGACATCCAACAGTATAACACCAGTATGCCAAGACACCTTAATCAGCCCATTTTACTGTCTGACCCTAAATCATGATGGTTGATTCTGTTGTTTAATAAATGTTGGAACACCACCACTTCCTTTCTGTCTGCTTACCCAGCTTTCCTGATAGAAAGGAAGAACAGGTCTAACTGACCAAAAATGTGGCTTCTGTCTGACATTAATTGTGATAAAATGTGACATTCTGAAACTTCCCTTCAGATCTTGCAGAAATGGAAAAATGATCTGGTTCTGGCCACTCTGGAGACTCAAGTAAATATTCCTATACTTAAGATAGGATGTTAATAGCATCTGTTAAAAAAAAAATAGGAGGAAAACCACTGCAGTTTGGCCATAATTTCAGTTTTGACTTTATGAAATACTTATTTTTCAGTTGTTGAACTAAAACCTGCCTGTATTCTTTGCCTCTTCTCAGAAAACTAGAAGTCTCAATCATTTAAATCAACTTTATGTAAGTCAGAGAGACTTAATGGCCTACAGAATGGCCTTCAAATGCTGTATTTCAGATAAAGAGCAAGACTTCTACCAACTCACTAGAAGTCAATACATAACAATAGCTCTTTCTTGGAATCCCAATGAAAGATGCCTACTGTGTCTAAAAAATGGTTTATTTTAGCTCTAAATTGCCACTTGCCTCCTACTCAGTATTCTGACACTTGGGACTATTTCTGCTTCATCCTTGAAAGCTTTCCCAGTACATATTATCAAGCAGAAACTCATAAGCAAAGTCCTGTCCTTACACGACTTTTTTCTCTCATTTAAATAAAATTTTAAAAGCCAAACAAAAATAAAACCCATGAAATTTTTCCTCTTTCCTAATAAAGAACTGCATAGCTAGCTCCTGCATGAGTCATCAGATTTCTTAGCTGATAGCTTATCTACTAGATTTGTCTGTCACCACCTTTTTTATGCATGAAGTTTAAGTGATCTATGTGGGAAGATTAAACCTTTTATCTTCAATTTATGCTATTTCATAGTATAAGCCAGATCATCTTAATACCAGTTACTTTATAAAGTCTAATTGCTTTAATGCATGGACTTATGTCAGCATTATGGTAAATCAGTTTGTTGTTCAGACAGTGTGCTATATAATATCTTTCTTTAAAATCTCTAGATTTCTTACCAGACTTTTCTCATTCAGTTTAAAATTTGATTTTACCTTTCATTCCTTTGTGACTTTCCAGGCAGAGTTTCCAGAGATCTAGTTATGTCAACTCTTAAGGTTTGGTGCCTCAAGTTGAAAAAATCTTAATATTTCTATTTATAAGAGAACAGAGATGAGAAGGTTGTACATATCAGAGCAAAATCCCATTTTATTTGTTGTCTAGCATGCCCGTTTGTTTTCAAGAATCCTTGTAGCTGACTACTCTGCTGTCAGGATTAAAACTCTTACTGTGGCTCTGAATTCTGAGAAGCTTAGACATATCTGAAGAATTTAATTTACAGTCATATGAAGAAACTTAAAACTAATGTTTTTTTGAAAGAGCTTTTTATTTTGCTCTTAGACAGTGCTGCTATTCTACAGCAGAAAACAAGGAAGCCTGTCTTAGTTTGACAGAAAAGAAAAAGTTCTTCCCAGGCATTAAAACTTAAAACCTCTTAATATTAGAACATTAAGGAAATGTTTTGAAATAGCTATACTGCTATTTTTCATGCTGTCCTCTCAAAATATGAGTTAAACAGTCTTGTGAGCATTAATATGCAAAGTCTGAGTGTGATGCAACTGGGGAGAGATGAAGAGGCGTGAACCTCTTACCCTGTCCTTACAGAATTGAAAAAATCTTAGACTTGGATAAAAATAAATACCATTAGGTAATGTTTGAGAATGAATGTTTCCCCTTCCCTTCCCTTCCCTTCCCTTCCCTTCCCTTCC
>VWZU01019327.1:1252650-1267118 GCA_013397095.1 Sterrhoptilus dennistouni | reverse complement strand
TTCCCTTCCCTTTTTTCACCTTTTTTCCCCCACTTTTTTCACCTTTTTCCCACTTTTCTTTTAACTTCTTTTCCACTTTTCTTTGCTTCATTCAGAAAGTCCAAATAATTATTGCCTTCCTTCTACTGCACTCTCCTACTTCTTTTGAAGAGACTGATTTGTACAGTCATGGAAGTGCTGCATTTTTGTGAGTTGTGTTCTCTGTGTGCATATGTGGAAAGGATGGAAGATCATCTGGGAGGATGCATAACTTGTTTTCTAACAGTCGTTGCATTTTCCTTTCTCAAAACTCTTTGCTTGGGCTGCTCTTTCTTACCATGTGTTTATCATCCAGATTAAATTTTATACCAACCACTTATATCTAAAATAAAGGTTCTGAAGAAATGTGCAAACGTTTAGCATAATTTCTGTCTTGATGCCTAAATAACACAACTGAGGAAACTACCCGTATTTGACTGAGAGGCTGGAGTTTTTTTCCTGATCCCCATCTTTCATTTCAAGGAGAAAAAGCCTCCCAATAAGCAGACTGCAAGAGCCAATATTCCCTATAGTAGAGACAGACAACTTTATGTATTTTGATAATCCAGGTTTCTTAGCTGACCACTAATTTGCTTTTCCACACCTCATCTAAATAAAGAATGAAAAGAAAATGAAATTAATGAAATCCCTTCCTAATTTGAAGGCCATTGCAAAGTGCCCATTGCATTTATCTGGGTTAAGACACTTCTGAAGGTATTTTTAATCATTTACTTTGTGATGTTTTCAAATAAGAGTAACAGTCCTCATAAATATCGCATAAGACTGGGAAATTGTCTGGGAGAAATTTGATCTCAGAGAGGCAAGTGTTGATGATCTAACCCTACCAGAAACTAAGTCTAAGGGGGCTTTTTAACCCATGTTTATTCTGCTTTGCAGCCTGTTGTGAGCAATAGCTGTAAAAATAGTAATTTGTCTCTTAAATACTAGTTCAATTGATACAGTGATATGACTGCCAAGAACACTCTTGAAGGTATGTGGTCCTCTGCTATACTCCCCTACTCTTACTGGGCACCGGAGTCTGGTTTCCTCTGCCACAAGATGATGGCACTAAGACCCGTTAGGTGATGTGACTTGAGGTTCAGTAGAGAGGTCTTTCTTAACAGGGCTACTGCTGTGTTGTTCTTTGCAGATCTTTCTGACACAGACTAGTGGGGATTTGGAGGGAAGGTCTGAATAATGCTTAGTCACAAGGTGATGTCCCAGTCCTGCAACAAAGATGTTTGGCAAGTAAAGAGAGCTGCTGTTGGTGACATGTTCTGGAGATCAGGCTCTGAGAATAAAGGACTGAATCCTGTTATAGCCTAAAAAAATCCAGCCAGTGCCTGTAGTTGTTATTTCCCAAGGGCCTTGGCAATTCTTGCCCTCCGTGAGCAGGATTCAAATTAACAAAAAATGAATACAGCTAGTGAAAAAATTCTAGCATGGGTGGAAAGTATTGTGTACCTTTTGGAGTCATACTGAAATTTGTTCTTAATTAACAGAAGAATAATATGAGAATTGTGTTTGTTTCAGGGACCAACTAATTGATTTTCTGGAAGAGAAAAATATACTTTCTGCTTTAAACAACTGAATCCTCACTAAAGAGATAAGAGGCTTGTTGCAGAACTGTGGAATTATATGGCATGTGCTTTGCTGTGCTCCGAGCTGTGACTAAAGTCAAATCAGAAAAAGGGAGCTGATTCTACTAATACGGCTCTTCCTCTTAAGGAATTGAGTGGACCATAATTCTGCATATGCTTCACATGCTGCTCTTCATGGCCAGAAGGAGTAAGGGACAGATGTCAGTCAGCAATTTCTTTGGGATAATGAAACTCCTTAAGCTTAAAAAGAGAAGGGGAGTTCCAGGCATGACAGTTTCTGACAGTCCCACTTGTGTTTGTCACTTTAAGAACACTTCATGTTGAACTTTCAATAGTAGCTAATTCAGTGCTGAATCAGTCACTAAAGCCTTCAGTAGTAGTTGTGCCTTTGGAAAGAAAGAATCTGAGGAGAGAAGAATCCTGAAAAGTGAAATAAAGGTGGAGGGAGTTCTCAGTGTCTAGGCCCTGACAGAAAAAATTTCACTGTCTGATTCACAGTTTGAAACGAAGCAGAATAAAGTGTCTAATTTCCTTGAGAACTCCTTACAGTGAATCCCAACTATGTGCTTAAGACTTACTGTTCTCACTGAAAAGGAAGCATTAGAAACATTAAAAAAATCTACTTAGAGAAGTGTTCTAATTTGTCACTTTCTGCACCCGCACAGTTCCACTCTTGCAATGACATTGACGCAGGAGTCAGTTCTGTCCAGCAGGATCTTGAACTATCTGCTTTCATTTGGCTGGTTCTGTTTCATTTATTTTGACTTTTCTGAATTCTGGGTTCCAATTCTGTATTTGGATCTGGTTTCCCAAGTGCATGTCTAGACATGTGAGGGTGCCCTGGTAATGACGCATTCCTTTCCTTGATGACGATGTAATTTTTCCCATCAATCCTAGTTTTGGTGAGAATTTAGTAATAGCAATCATTCAGATGAAACATCATAACATCTGCTCACAATCTTTTTTCCTAGACTTGTTTCTCTTTGAAGGGACCATCTGTTTCAAAGTACTTGCACTCTTCTGAAATGCCCCTTTTCCTTTTGCTTTTTTTGTTTCAGAGTTTTATTCCTTCCATCCTATTCTTTCCATCCAAGCTGTGTAAACTCTACTTTCTTCTGGTTCTGATAATTGTCTATAAGATTTGGATCTTTCCAGCATGTCATGTTCTCATGATTGCATTGTGCCTTAATTTTCTTTCAGTGCCTTGCCTCTGCTTAGCCCTTCTTACTCAGCTCCCAGAAACTCTTGAGATAAGTGACCGTAATGATTTGGTCTAAAGGTGACACTTGTGAAGACACTGTACGGACAGATTTCCATACAGTAAAGTATAAACTATATATGCTGTTACATTCAGAGAACCAAGTGTTGTTTTGTTTCTTTTTCCCAGGTCCATCTTAAATTAAACACCTTTGCCTAATCACTACTATTAGCTGAATTAGTGCCATTCCATATGGCTTTTTGGAAAAAAAAAAAAGAAAAATAATCTCTTCTTCAGAAATATTTTCAGAACTGCCAAAGTGACTCTTGAAATTTGCTAGACAGATTCTCCTAACATAACCTTGGTTAAGCCAAGATATGATGCTTAAAATATTTGAATTTTTCAGGAAGTTTTCTTTTCCTTCTAAAGACTGTGTGTTAAAAGCTCTTGATTTACCCATGAATCTTTTGCTGGAGATAAAAATCTTATGTTTCACATTTCACTTTGGTTTTGCTCATCAGAGATAAAATGGTCTTCATATCAAAACAGTATGCTTTGGAAATCAGGCAGGCTCACTTTCAGTGTAGCCTGAAATGTGCTTTGTGCTCTTTGGCTTGCCATGCACTAGATACAACAATAATGTTGTCTTCAGACACCAATTGCCTGAAGGTTTATTTCTTAAACACTTTTAGATCCTACAGTAGAAAATGCTGCATGAAGTTTACAGTTAATGATGTCCAACATAAAGAAAAAATACTGTAAAACTTTCTTGTGCCTTTTTCAACTGTTCTTGTGGATAATGTCCTGGTTGCATTCCAGTGCAAAATCCTGTCTGGATTTCTCATGTTCATTTTAACCAGAATAAATGCCACGAGTTTAGTCACACAGAGGAAGTATTCACAATGTTCCTCTTCAGGCAATTCATTCAGATGATTAGGTTAGGAGACTGGTCTCCTTAAGCTCCCTGTGTCAGTGGAGTGGGATGTTCTGCAGATGACAACTGACAGCAGGAGCTTAACAAATGTGTCAGTAGCTCTATCTGTAGTGGTAAAAAGGAGGAGGTAAAAAGGATTGCACCCACATTCTTCTGGCAGATTTTTTTCTAAGTCCAACTAGGTCCCTTCCCATAGCACTAAGCATGTCTGGTTTTTTTTCTGACCAGCGTACAATGGCTAAATGGTCTTAAGATATAAGAATTTTTTCTCCAGTTCAAATTGCCTTAAATACTGTGATAGGCTGTGCTGCAAAATATTATGCATACTCTCCAGACAGTGGGCCCTAGCTGGAAAAAAAAAGCATTAGATTGCAACTTGGAGAGGTCTAGTAAGCTCACTCCAGAACAAGCCTGGGAGCAAAACACAATACATGAAATTAGAAAGAACAGAACAGAGTAAAGAGGTAAAGACCAGAAGTAGACTTTCCGTGGTGTGGGTGTTTGTTTTTTTCTGGTTCTTTGTTTGTTTGTTTATTTTCCAGGGAAAAACAACTGAATTAAGCTGTGATCTTTCCACTGTTGCTAAGCAATGCCCAAGTCACCAACATCCCTGGCTCTTTTCTTTGGTTCTTGTGGATCACTGAAAACCAGACCCCAGCTCTGAAGTACAGTGTTGCCCCATATTGGGTGAAATGATTAATGTGGAAAAATTACAAAATAGGGAGGAAGACAGATGGAAACATTACAGAATTATTTTTATGTAGTTAAACCAAGGTTTTGTTTCCTGACTGGCAGCTCCCCTCTCTCTGGACTCTTGGCTCTGTCTTACCTCTCTTCCCGTCTGTCAGTGTCATGATTTCCCTTTGGAAATGCCAAGTTTGAGCCCAAGACTAGGCTGAGACTTGAAACTCTTTAACATTTCCAGGCAGCCATGTGCAGTCATATAGGTGGGAACAGAATCTCTGTGGGTTAACATCTACCTACCAGAAAATGAAACTCCTTTATCCTTCATCTTCCTCATGCCTCTTACCCAGAAGAGGTGCCCTGTTATGCAGTGCCAGCAATTGCATGACACTGCAGTGAGGGCTTTATATCAAATAACATGGAGAAAGAAGCATCTGTCAGCAAATAATAACAGTTCTGAGCATGATTACTATTATAATGACCAATCCTAAATCCTAAAAATCCTACATCATAGCTCCTGAACTAAAACCATTGTAGAGAGTACTATAGTTTGCCAGGCAGGGAATGAAAATGGTTCCTGACATGGAGAACTTAAATCAAAGTACAAGTTGGGAGACAGCAAGAGGTTATTGTACATAAATAGGGAAAATACATGCTAAAACAAAGAAGTGCGTTTCAACGTATTTCTTTCTGCTCTTCCGTTTCAGTCAAGTACAACATTGCCAGTGGAAGGGTGAAGGAGTTCCACATTAGGATCATTACAGTGGTTTTGGGTTCCTTTATATAGCCGTGCTATTTGTATTCTTACAAAAAAAAAAAGAGACTATAACAGGAACTCCGTCATCCTCTATAGTGTAACTTTGCAGTCAGTTAACTGGACAAGGGAAAAAGTGGTTATGGGAAAGACAATGAGGTCTAATCATTTTTGGAAACCCAGAAAGTTTTTTAATAGTTGTTCCCTAGCTTCTTGACTTTTCAGTGTTTCAATTTTCAGTTGTGGTATCCTTCATGCTTATGCTTAAATGATGTCTTTCAAGGAAGTTTTGTCAATAATTTTTAAAGTAGCACTGATTTAATAAAGTTTTAATTATCATAACAAACAAACAAAAGAACATGGGAAAAGGATGGCCTAAACAGGAATAATTCCAAAGGAATAAAAAGGATGTGCCTCTATGGGGATAATAATAGGCTAATGGATGAACAGATAATGGTGGTTCAGACAGGTTCCTATGAAGGCTCAGTCTGTTGCATGTTAGATCCAGCTGCACATTGCCCAGGGGCCTCTTATAGCTGTTGAGTGTTACTGGGACACAAGAATGCATCAGCCCATGCCCTACTTACACAGTCCTGTTTTAAAGGCTGCCAGAAATCTGTTGGTGAAAACATTCTTTACCACCCAAAAATACCCTTCAAAAAGTCTTGTTTTTTGAAGGAGACAACCTCCCCAGCTGCCCTGCATTGCTATTTTGGTTTCTTGGTACCATTTGCTGAACAACTGTGTATGCTGCTATTCCTGTCACCTTGTGAGTACAGTTTTACCAGGGCCACTGAGAGGGCTGGGGTTCTCTTGGCCAGGCACATAATGTAGGAGCACCTTCACAGTTCCTCATTTCTCCTCAGGTTTGTGGCTTTTCCAGGTTGGTTCCTGCTTGGTTTCAACCTTCTGCTCTAGGCAGGAGGCAGCAGACTCACTGCTTTGGGACAGATGGTCCTCCTTGAGGTGAGTCCTTCATAGCTTTGCTGTATTGCAAGCTCGCTGGGATTAGGGAAAGGGACACTGTTTAATACAATAGTATCACCATTTACTCTTTTGGATCTTCCTTAAAATCAATGAACCCTTAGAAAACAAGACAAAGGAGAGAGGCATTAGGGAGAAAGCAGGATGGTGAAAGGAAAATCAGAAAAGAAGGGAGAGTATTCTTGCACCAGCAGAGCATGTCTGACCCTCTGTCATTGCTCTCTACAGATAATGAAACAGTGAGTTGGGTCAAAGGAAGATAAGGTGGTCTCACCTAGTATGGACACATTTTGCTACCTGATCATAAAAAGATTTGTAATAGGAAGTTATTAATATATATATAAAATATACACTGGTTGAATAATTACATGTGTGCTAATAACTCTGGACCCATTAGAGCATCTTCTTAGAGCAGTTGACAGGAGCATTATTCTTTGTGAATGTAGTTATGATAATTGTTTTCAACATATATAGTATAATTCCCCATGCTCAAATGCAGCTATACTTTACTTTTTTTACTTAATTCTGGGGAAAAGGGCATTTTCATAATCTACTAGAAAAAATGTTTGTTAAAAATCAACTGCTTTTTTATACAACAGATTAGTTTTATGGGCATTCAACATTGAACCTCCTTAGTGTGACCTAATTTTGCCTGCCCCCACACAAACATTCCCAGATTTTTACTACTTTACACTCTGTGGCACTCCAGCCTCTGTGAGGGTTAGCTGCTCTCTTTATTACTTCTTCCATTGTCAGCAGAATGGTGCTGAAATAAGTCTTAAAGAATCTTCCTTTTTATTGAATGTTAAGAATAACTTACTTCAGATGTCAGGTTGAATAGTCAAGAAATAAAACAAAAATTAGTAAATGTTCCTTCCCATATAATTTTATTCCAAGTCCTTGCATGACTGAATTTAGTAATAGAACTGTTACTGACTTCAGCTGGGAAAGGTTTGTACCTGGTCTGAAATGTATCAGAAGAATAAGCCTGGAAATTGTGATGGATGCACTCAACTCCTAAACCAAACTAGTGGGGGGTTGGTTCATTCTCCAGAGGAGGTAAAGGCCTGAACCCTAAATGGGACAACAATTCCTTTTGTTCCAATCTGTTCTCTCAAAACCCATGAAGACACAGAACAGCCCAGTGAGCATCACTGCACATGAGGTTGGGACACCAACAATCTGATTTACTCATGAACGGAGTGTGGGCTGTTCAAGACTCATTTATCAGGGGGCAAAGAAAGTCATGGGTACAAGGAGTCTCATGAAGACTTTTCCCATGTCATATAATTTGATTTTGAGTCAACCACTTTATCCCCATAACTATGACAGCCTAAGGGAGCCACCTTTGAGCTCTCCCTGCTAAGCAACCTGGCTGCATGGCAGAGAGCTCCACTTGAGCTGGGAAGCCTCTTAAGGTTGCTCCTTGAGACGTAGACACTTGTTTGGAAGGTGACTGCCATCATGCATAGCCTTATACTAAAGTGCACTAAGATTTTTGTCTTGGTCACTTTGATCTTTATTTTGTTAAGTTTGGTTCTGCCTTGGAACTTTTGAATCATTGTGTCCTTTGTGCAGTACCATAACAGAGTGAACCTTGTCATCAAATGTTGGTAAGTTGCAGTTTTATAACATCACATTTCAATAAAACCACTTTTGCTGATATCTTTGACACTGGTTTTTTAAGTGGTATGAATTGCCTATTTGCAGCAAACTGGTATAGTCAGAAAGACCTTGAATCAGGATTCACAAGAGAAACACCCAATATTCTTAGAATGTTTTCTTCAGGAAAAAATGAAATTTAGGGATCAGAGCTTCATTGTAGTCAAGAAATTGCCTATGTGTTTTTCTGTTAGCAATGGACATTTTCTGGTATCTCACTTCAAACGTTCTTTACAGAATTGTATGGATATATATAATTATATGTAATAATGAGTCATGTATATTATAAAATATCATCTGAACTAAATATGGGATACTTTAAAAACCAGTAATCACTCCAGAGAATACACTTTTTACGAGACTTCATTTTCACTTTGAGATCCCACTGTAGCCATGCTGTTTAGTTGGAGATTGGAAGGACTTGTTTCTAGTCTTCTTTTGTATGTTTCCATTATGCATTTATTTTTTCTTGTACTAATTTTTGTTCAGTAAAAACGTTAATGGTTTTACAAAACTCTGAAGAACTTTTTATTTTGTACTTTATGCCTTTCTTTACAATAGTGTTTTCATGTGGAATGGCAATTCATAAGAATGGCAATTATGAAACTGGTTTTTACGTTTTGTAATTTTCTTTTGAAAGTTATTTCACTTGAGATGAGCTCTTTGTAGATCAAACGAGACTGCAGGGTTGGGCATGATGCTGGCACAGCAATTCACAGACATTATTTTACCTTTCAGCCCAGAGTGTTTTGTTCACAAAATACCACACTACTTTGTTTTTCAACAAGGCCTTAACCTGAGAGAAATATCTCAACTAACCTTTATTCATTCTTTCTCTTTTCATTCACAGATCCCTTTTTGTCCTTGACGCCTATTAAATCTCTGACACTAAGGTGAAAGGTGCTTCTTACTGCTGAGCAGCACATCATCTCAGCCTTGTCTATCCTTATGACCCTATTTCAAAATTGGGGTTTTTTTCTGCATTGAAAAATTTTAAACCACTGTCTTTCTGACAGTTTCAAGTTCTAACCTGAAATATGCTGGAGCAGGCCTTGAATTATGATGTGGTTTTGCATTATAAATTCATTGCTTGTGGATGCTTGTCATGTTGTACTGTATCTCTACATAGACGACAGGATTCAATTCTTGCCTGTTTTCATTGGTTTCCAGTGGCTGACTGAGCAGTGCATTCTTTTGTTTTCAGGAAGGGCACGTGAAATATGCTGAGCCAAAACAAAACACATTACACTGTAATTCACTGGAGTATTATGTGCCCTTCATGCAATTTGCGTGACAGCCACTGCCTTCTCTCTACTGTTGGAATCTTTGCCTCTCTGCCATTCCCTTGTGAATTTCTTATTTTTGTTCATGAAATGCCAAATTTATTTGTCACTGCAAAACATTGTCTATTCTTGCTAACTGGGACATTCTTTTTTTCTTCCTGCCCCCCAACCTGATCAGGACACAAGTTTGTTCTATAATACAGTCTCCAGTGATAAGTCTCATTCAATTTTAAATGTCTTGTATAAAAGACCTCTGCTTCAGAGACTATTTAATGGTATTTGAAGACCAGATTGTGACTTGAATTTTGTGTCTCTATAAATCATGCAACCTACCTGAATCTTGTTTTCAAGCACAGAGAATGTAAGGTATTGAATTCAAAGAAGAGATACAAAAGAAGTGTCAGTGAGCTTTGTGCTTTGCGTCAACTTAGATCCCAGAGCAAAGGTGGAAGTGCAGGGTAGTTGCTGCAGAATAGGCCATCAGTAAAAAAAAAGTGTGCTGACAAAGAGATGAGCATAACTTCCTTTACCCCATGTGGCTTCTCTGATGCTCTCAGTAATTTTTTCTGTTTCATTTGTGTTAAAACTGACAACTGTGGTGATAGGTAGAAGAGGTCCCTATCAACTGAATATCATCCTCTGAATTTGCAGAAAATGTTTCCTCTTTCTAGTTACACATTTTCATCAAAGCTTGGTCATTTGTTGAATAATCGAAAGCCTTTCTTGCCTGTCCTAGATTAATCTGGGAATGAAACTCCTACAATATTTTAGCAGTCATGTTGTAAAATACAGATAGACTTCATATAACTGTGAAGTGGAAGTTAGTGCAATTTTTATATTTTCCATTAAGATTTTGCTAATATATGTGGATGGACTGTAAGCTAAGCTGTATTGTCATGGTTCCTGGAATGACAAGATCTCAGCTAGACTTTATTTGTGATAGGCTAGAAGCCAAAGTTGACTAAACTTTGTAGGTTTCTTGATCATGACAAATGAGACTAAAATAAAATATGGTATGAATTGTATATAAATTTTATATTTTAAACTATATATGCTATTGGTCTGAAAGGGGCAATAGTGTGCTCAATCTCATCTGACTGTTCCTTTAGCTTTTCCAAATTCCTGTGGACAGGGAAAAAAATAAGACTCTTAACTTGTGTTCTGCTTGAGGATACCCTTTTTTTTATTTACTTCATCATAAAACTTCCCTGTCTTGTTCTCATTGTTTGCTCGGATGAACATGAATAGTGTTTGTTTTTCTTTAGCTATTGAAAACAAGGTTATCCTGCATCTAAAGTTTCATTTGCCATATGTAGTGTCAGCTTCCCTTCTTTTTAGAGATTTAACAAGTTCATGGTCAAATATTTTAGTATAAATCTATGTTTATGACTATGAATACTTGACACTAGTGAGATTTCAAACAAGCTTGTAGTTAAAACTGAATTTCTTCATATGGCCTATTACTTTTTCCCTTCTACTGCAGGTGGTTCTCGTTATTTAAGGTCTCTTAAAGGCTGTTTAGTAATGTGTGTTTCTTTTGCCATTACTAACTCCACAGAGCAGCAGATAAATTAATTCTTTCCTTCTTTCCAGGTGGAATGAGAAGGCAGAGTGCTGATTATTGCCATTCTGGGTCTGAGTGTAATGAGATGTCAAGGAAAAAATAGGTTTGTGGTGTTTCTTCTCAAGTTGGATGTATTTAGTTCAAGAATAACTTCTTCTGGAATGAAACAAAGTTGTTGAGGCTTTCATAAAAAATTAAAATTTGACTCACCTAGTAGTTTCTATATGGAAGATCAAGAAGCTTCTTCATAAAAAGAAATTGTTTGGAACTCTTTTGTAAGAAAGAAATGGTGTAGTTGTGTTTTTATTGCTTTGTTCCTTCATCCTGCTTAAGCATAACTAAGTCAGTATGCGAACATCTTTCTTCTGTCTTTAAATACAGTTAGTATTGTGGAGGCTTGTTTATCATCAGCCCAAATTACTGCCAAGAACAAATAAAAGATTTATTTAAAGACACTTGGAGAAATGATCTGTCTATGAGAATTGGGACAGAAAAGTTTGGTGACATTCAATTGCTGTTCCTGAGCCTGTTTGACTCATGAGAGACCATTTGACTAAGGAGCACAAGCATTCAACAGAGGGTTTGTTCTTTATAATGAGATTATGAGATGCTTGTTATCATAACTCTTTTCCATCTGGCTTCCTATCATTAGACAAAGCATGTTGTCCGATTAACTTTTTTCTTTTTTTCTTAGGGTTTTGCCAAGTTCTAAAAAACTAATTGTTAATAATAGCATCAACCAGCCATGATAGCTAACTCTAAAGACATAATGCAGCATCAACGAGTAGATTATCTTGCATCTTTTGATACCTTCTTATCTACAAATTCTTTTATTTCTTTTCCTAACAACCAATGGGACCAGCAAATGATCATACTGCTCTGTTTCTTCTTTATTGTGTGCTTGCTTCTTCTCGAGATGATAATAGAACTGCTTTTCAGTTCAAAGGAACAGGTTCAGCATCTGTACAAACAGCAAACAAACCATCTGTGATAATGAAATCATGCTGCCTTTGTATGTTAATACCAAAATCCGGAAGAGCTGTGTCCACTCCTCTAGTTTGATTGGTTGGAAAACCATGCTGTGGTCACAAAAAACTGCTGGGATGATGACCCTGGCAGCACCTAGAGAAATTTGAACAATGTGGATGCTACATCACAGCTTTTTTGTATAGGAAATATATATCTATAGGAACATCTATAGGAATAGTGGATGGACAAACTGTGGCTGCATGCTTTGTGCATAGCTCAGGGTATGCTCTGGCAGATGCTCTGCTCTGGCAGATGTTTGTCAGTAAAGAGGACCTTCTGTAAACTGTGACTATAAAGTTTTGATCTAGTGATACAGACCAACACGTGGCCAGAGGGTTATGAACCACGTGTAAATGTATCAATCTCTGAGGGTCCAATCCTTTCAGATTGGCTGAAAATAATTTTAGTGAGACTTCTCTTCAGAGGTGTTTTGTAAAGTAAAAGTTTTAATAAATGAAAAATAGCAAGCGTTACAGGAAAGAAAAAAAAAAAAAGCCATGCACAGGTGTCCGAGAAAACCTATGACACCCCGCTAGAAACACTCCAAAAAGCCTCTTAGTTCCTTTGTGCTCCTTCCTAAATACTTAATGTTTTAGGAGGGACACATTGGCTTGCTGCCAATAGGGAGATTTACAGGGTTTGAAGAAGAGTGAAAAGGTTCAATAGGTGCTTATCTCTTGGTACTGAGCCAACCACTGTCAGACCAGCAAAGAAGTTTCTGGGTTCTTTACCTTATAAGAAATGCAAGCGGTGAGTCTTAAACTTTTCCCTATATGGAGAATACTTGTTGGGTGTGAGAAATGCATTCCCATAGTCTAGCTCCATAAGTTTTTATATTTTTTTTAAACAAATAACTGAATAAAAATACGGAATTTGAAATTTTAATGTAGTGAAATTCCTACACTCAGTTTTATTTGCTATGCCCAATGTTTTGTGCTGCCATACCCTGATGTTGTTAAACCTCCAATATATTGCACCTACTATCCAGGTGAACATTTTTTCCATTCTCTTTTCATTCTAAATAAAATGCTAGAAATTAATTCTGTATTTGCTTGATCAGTGATAAACTGCTTTCATCCAATGAACTGTGAGTCTGTTTCATTTAAATCCCTAAAAAAATTAAATTCTAATTAATGACTTAGTGACCTAAGTGTATGATAATATCCAGAACCCAAGACAGAGATTTTTCATTTGCACTGTAAAGGCAACTCTTTCTAGGACCATCTTAAATAAATACACTGGAAATAGGAAAAGAAAGTTAAAATTAAATTAAGCAAAGGCAATTGATTACTAGAGAGCTATCTGATAAAACTCATGATAGGTATACATTTAAAGTTCAAAGTCAATATAACTTAGATTCTGGCATAGCATGTGGTCCTTCTTCTTACTGACATGATAAGCTGAAAGGAGCCTTTTTGAGTTCGCCCTCAAATTTGAGAAGAAATCTAATAAGATGATAAAAGATCAGGATTTGTGGGAGACAAACAGCAGGCAATTTTCAGAACATGAAATACGTCTGTGGTATTTCCACCAAATCCAGTAAAGCTATTGTTGGAGGAAGGTAGGCTTCAATGTAGGTAAAGATGACCATTAAAACTGAACCTCAAACTTTGATACAAAGTGTATTGAAATCAGTGAGAAGACTCATGTTCTCTTTTTTGAGTCTTTCTTCTGAGATACAATTCTTCTTGCAATTAGTCTTTTTTCTTAAAACGCACAACTCATCACTTACCACAATGTACCAGTCTTGATAATTATTTTCAAGCTACTATATTCATGATCTTGAGATTGCCTGGATCTTGTAAGTCTTGAGATCTGAATCAAAATGGTAGCAAAATTACACATTTTTTAGGAAAGGCATTTAATACTCTCTGTGTCTACAAATGCAGACTTCTCACAGCAGTATCTAATGACTGGGAGATGTGGACACCAACCAAAACTGAGCGTCATATCTATTTTGAGGAGCATGAATACATTCAGTAGTAGAACAGCAGCAGATCTTGGCTTTTTAGAAGCATTTCAATTTTTTGTCCAGATGCTATGAAACACTTTTTTTCTTTAAGCTTAGATAAAGATACCAACTGGCTACTGATCCTTGAGTATAATAAATGTTCTGCTTATGTATTTCCCTGATTCTAATGGAAAAGAACAACATAGGATAGTGAAAGAAAGCACATTTATATTGTATTGGTAAGTAAATGTGAGTTTCCTGCAAATAACTATTTACCTTACATGAGATTCCTCTCTTTCAGGGTGAGGATTCAGAAGTGACTTCCCCTTTACTAAAAGCAGAATTCATACTGCAGTGTGAAATCATGAATTAGTGGGAATACATGTACTTCTTTTGTAGTATCTGTGTTATTATTCCTAGGCCAATGAGCACTTGCATAGATAATGGCAAGAATATGTTCTTCAGATAAAATGCCAATTCAGGAAAATACTGATGATTAGGAATTGTTCTGTGACATCCTGGTAGTGGAGGTGACCTGGTTCTGCTTCCTCATTGAGCACATTTTCTCTGTATTTGACTGATTCATCCTGCATCAAGAGAATAAGGGAGTGGGTGAGATGAGATTTGAATTGGCAAAATCACCATTCCACCACATAGAAATTCAGGGAAACAGAAAAAAAATTAACTTTTCTTTGAAGGAGAATAAGACTTTGTCTAGAAGATCTTGAGATCTTGCAATTATATGGTGTCCCATGCTGTGCCATTTTTTGCTGCCTTCAATCTCATTTCTTCTTTTTTTTTTTTTT
>VWZU01019327.1:1220883-1252640 GCA_013397095.1 Sterrhoptilus dennistouni | reverse complement strand
TTTTTTTTTTTTTTTTGTGACCCTGAGACTGTTTCCTTGATATTGTTGTTAAAGATCTGTTCAGACTACAGTTCCTGTTCTCCCATCTTACTGTCCACATGCCACAAGTAATTTTCCCATTTTGCTTTGTTGCCAGGCTCTTTCCTTGCTGGCATTTGAACTTATTAGGCTGCTTTCCAGATTTGACCATCACATGCTTTATTACAATTTCATCAGATTGTAAATTGCCTTTATCACCTCTGAGAGAAAGGGTTGTTAATGTGAACCTAAATAACACCATAATACACCACTTAAGATTGCAGTGGTGCAATCATGGATAAACAAGGTCTTGTCACCACTGTGTGTTACATTCTGTTCTTTCTGTTAAACCAGCTTGTAAATTAGCAAACCATAAAAATTTTGGATCAATAGCAAACCTTTTGTTGCTGGTAGAGAAACAATTCAGGGATATTTTACAACTCCAGTGCTTAGTGCTTTCTGCTCATAGCCTGATGGAAATGATTAAAACAAAACACCTGATAATGAGGTGGCTGTTGAACAGGAAACTTCTGGGGGTTTTATTATAATTTTTTATTCTATTGTTTGGAACAGCAGTGGGATCTGGAATGTGGAAGGGGCACTGTTATAAAAGTTTGTTTCTATAACAACACGGTGTAAAAATGGAGTTCCTTTTCTTAGCATCTTTTTTGAAATGGAAAAATACCAGTTTATTTCAGATGCAAGGTATTGGATAGCATTAGCAGTGTGTGAGACAGTAAGTGGTGACAAACGGAGTTTAAAGCAATGCTTGTGGGTGTGTAATATTGCTCTAGGTTGATAAAGCTGCTTTTTAAATTTGTCCTAAGTTTTTTTAAAGCTGCATATATGTGTGCTCACCTGAAATCATGTTGCTGACTCTGCTTTCTAACCCCTCCTTCTGATGTAAACATTTTAGGAAGGAATCACATTAGGGTATTGTACTTGAGTAAAGTCAATTCACCACCAGCTTAAGATTGAACATAATTGTGAAAACATGTCCTATAAGTCTTCCCGTTTTCAAAGAAAGAAGAAAACAGAATGATTTTAGGTGCTACCTGGGTGAATGTCTTTGAGTCAGCTAAATTCCATGTACCTGGTAGTTCTTCATTCTGTTACCTACAGGACTCCAAAGACTATTCAGCAAGAGCCTGGATTAGTCCTATTCCACCTGGTATTAATGTGACATAAGGTTTATGAAGGTTCACAATATTGCTGATTTGATGTTACCTTTGCTTCTGCCACCTCCTCTTGCACACATACTGGCACGTGGGTGTGCCTAACTTTCATTGAAATGTAAACAAAAGACTAATTTAGAGAAGCCTTTTCCTGGCTGCTGAAAACATGTGGCTTATGACTAAGTTAGGCTTTGTTTTTTAGCTGTTTGTTGCATAGTTACTCAAATTCATGAGAGATATTTTAGATTGCATTTCCAAACCAGAGAATCCAATATATTAACTTCCTGTCATTGCTCCCATTACATTTGAATTAGTTTATTCTGATTTCAGCAAGGAACTTCAAGCTTTTTTAATTTGTCAAAAATGCAAAATTAAAATATTCAAACTGTGATTGCCACCTATGGATAAATCTATTCCCTTTCAGGTCTCTTCCAGTATGTATTTTTAGGTTATAAGGTATAATTCTTGTGGTTTTACATGTTGTGCATAAGACTGTGTAACTGTCCCTGGGAGTCAAGCCAGATGTTCTAACTGGTTTTTAGCTTATACAGTTTGGGTTCACTGGCCAGCTTAGAACAGATAACCTTAAAGCCCAGTGTTGTGTTGAAAAGAGAGTCCACCATGGCTCAGAGAAGGGCAGCAGGCTGTGCTGGGTTAGTGGACATGATATGAGCAGTGCTGGGGCTTATGCTTATGTCCACATCAGCAGCCTAACTGGATGAGCTGTGTCCTTGTTTCTCCTGGAAGCCTGGGCAAGAGGGTTGTATGGAGGAGGTGGCCAGAGAAGGAGAAACTTATGTCCTTGTTGGCTTTGCTCCAAGGTGCAATAGGATTGTGGGCAGGAAACATCTCCAAACCTTGTGAGAGGAAAGGACTCCTTGGCTGACAAAGAGTCACAACCAACTCTTGGAGGAGCAGGTACTGTTTGGTCTCTCTCTCTCTCTCTCATCTGCCCCTTCCCTTCTTTGTGATAATGGGTGTGCATTTTATTTGAGCAATGAGGGAAAGAGATGTGCAATAGGTGGAAGCTCCATTCTTTGGTGTTGATAGACTGAATTTCATTCTCCCATCTAAAAAAACCCATTAAAATTATGTGCTCCATCACAAAAATGTGTATTTGTTTTCTTTAAAGGGAGCTCTCAAGGTTAGCTTTGCTTATTTAAGCACCACATTGAGAGAAAGAGAGAGAGAATTAGGCTGGAGACAGTATATGTATCCATGTGCAGAGACACATCCTTGTGGGGTGGACATGGTGTGCATGTTCTCAGGAGGAAATGGTCTTGCAAGCCCCATGCCTTCTCATGAAGGAATGCAAGCAGCAATACCTCTGCCGGGCTGCGTGCAAGGCCTAGGACTCAGAGGAGTCTTTTCCCTTCCACCATAGAAGAAAGAAGAAAGGCCAGGTCTCTGGGAGGCTTTTGTTTCACAGATGGGATGTACATCCCTTTTTGCAATCTGAATTCTAGCTGAATATTAAGACAGGACTGCATAGCGTCGGAGCAGTACAGGCTTGCACACTGACAGATTCAACTTGTTCTTTCCAGATTGCTAAAGCTTATTTTAAAAGATCTTATTATTGGAGAGCTTCCATTGTGTATCTAAAGCCACTGATATCTTACTGTCAATTAAATGAAAACAAGTTGCTGTTACTTTTCAATTTAAGGGGGACCTCTCAATAAAAATATGTTTACCAACAGTTACACATACGGAAGTGTTTTAAAAATATTTTAAGTGCACTGCAATTACCTGAAGGTGTGAAATGGAGTTGCTTGTGCTCACTGCGTCACAAGCAAGGCCTGAAATTTAGTGACTATCAGGGTTGCTGGGCTGTTTTTCCATATATATGACTAATAAAATTAGAAGTCTTATCTCTAGGCAAACTCATTTATATTTTCTTAGGTTTAGATGATTCTTTCAGATAGGAAAGCTATAGTAAGAGTTTCTTAAGCAAATACTTATCTCTTTATAAGAGAAACACTGATATGTGAAAGACTGATGCATTGTTCCATGCTTTTAAACACTTACTTTATATCTGTGTATAATGCAGGAAAGATTGAAAAACAGCTGTGGATTTCTGAGAAGAGCCTTTACTTTTAGCTCAGAAAAATATTATTGTGGTTTATGCAGTCAAATTATAACAAAATAGATTCTGGTTTTGGTGGAAAATATATTCACATGTGAATCTATAATTGTAAAAGTAAGCCTCCTGTGGTTCATGAAGCTAAAATACTCGTGGGTGCAAAACTGCTATAGTTTTGTGCAGAAATAGAAATGTTGAAGCACATGTACTTCACTGCACATGGATCTTGGACTCACATCAGAAAAGCTGGTTAACTGTTTTTTGTAGCACGTCTGTTGTGGTGATGCTGTTCTCCTGATACTTTACAGCACTTAGAAATGGCTTAGGTGACTCACTTGGAAAAAAAAAAAGGGGCTTGAAGCATTTCTAATAATGGAAAGAGTGACAAGGAAAAGCGATTATTTCCAAATCTCTTTCATTACAAAGCTCTTAAACGTCTTTTTTTTTTTTTTAATGTACTGGAACACAATAATTGTAAAAGAGGGTTCACTTGCTTCATATATGTGACATTCAGTACATAAATTAGCTAAATGTGTCAAAAGACAATTCAAATAATATATCAGTGGTGTTATAGCTGTGGGTTCTACTGGTCACATCAGTCCTCTTACTTTAGTTGAAACTGATCTTGAAATCGGTGTAAATGGAACATCGTCCAGTGAGTTTTCATAACAATTTAAATACAAGTTAGAAGGAAAAAACTTTGCATTCATGATATTTCAGGCATGCTGTGAGCTACAAGTGTCTGTTCCATATACAGGATCAGATATATGCTAAGGGACCTGTATCTTGTAAAGATTCACATGATCTACAGGTACATAGTATTATCTTACATTTCCTAAAAAAGCAGTAATCATAGGAGTTTCTCCCTTGGTGCTACTGATGATGTCAGCATGGCTTCAGGTTCCTTCTGCTTTGCTGCCAACTCATTGCATACATATTTTTGTACATCTTCCTACTCTTCTTGAGATCCCTTGGACAGCTGAAATCCCATGCAAGGGGCCCCATTAACATTTGTCAATAGCTCTGTTCCATCTTGCATTGACACTGTCAAATGACTTTGGTAAGGTTGGTGAAATATTAATGTAGAATTTTAGAATTGTTGTGGTTTGAAAAGACCTCAGAGGTAATTGAGGCCAACCATTAAGGTGTCCAAAAAACACCCCTAAGGATTGGTTTTCAGATATTCTTCCTTGTGGAATAGTGACCTGGAGGAAATGCTTTCTTTCATGCAAATTCAGAGGTTGCTCTTCTTTAATTTCCCATTAGTGAACTCATTGCAGGTGAAGCCAGAAATTTCTTCGTACATCAAGTTTAGAAAAACCTGTGCTTAGAAAGTACTGGTTGGAATTGAGATAAAGATATTCTGACATTTCTTTAAGTCAATTTCTATTGTATTTCTTGTGGAAATAAGTTCTTGTGGATAATAAGTCATCCAAGAATGCGAGGGCAGTTTGCCCTGCTGCTCCTCCCCTGTACTCAGGGTCTCTTTTGTTGTGTTGCCACACTGTGTCTCTAGACCCCAGCTGCGATCAAGTTCTCATTGTGTGAGGGACCATAAAAATGGATTGTATGTCACAGTCTCTGCCACAATGACAGCACAGTTTAGCAGGGAAGGACAAAAAGGGGTAGCTAAGGTAACAGAGACATGCTGAGACTTGTGTAAAGTCACTCAGTGAGCAGCAGGAAGGAGCAGCCATAGGACCATTGTTTCCAAGTCCCAATTGCACTGCAAAATTACTGACATATGCTTCTTTTTAAAGGAAGACTCTCATCATAAAAAGTTATTTTTTGAAAATTTTCTTGCTAAAGAACCTTTAGAAATGGCAGACAGAAAAGAAACTGAGAAATCCTAGATGGATCATTTGAAGAATTAGGTCTAAATCACTATGAAAAAGACTTGAAATAAGACTTGGACTGATTTTAATGACATTTTCCTAGTTACAAGCAAGTTCAGTGGAAGTTTCCTGTTGTTTTCTTACATTGAGATAACTTAACAACCCCCAAACCAAGATCTACACTGGTAGTTGGGTCATAAAAATGGTACAGAAAAATTTGCACTCACGGTGACTTCTTTTAAACAATATTCTATCAGTATTTTTATTAGTAATAGTATTTTCTATTTCTATATTTCTATAGTTGGGCTGGGAAATGAAATTACATCAAAGAGAATCTGACCCCATATAGTAAATTTGGGTCTGTTTAACTTTTATCAGTATGAGAATTTATTAGCAGATAGATAAATCAGAAGTGGAAAGAAACACAAGAAGCAGTCTTGGAAAAAACTTACAGGTATGTGCTACAAGTCATCAGTTTATAATGATGTTAAATAGACAAGAAAGTAGAAAGAGACAGAGGGATGAGAACAGTGGAATGGTGAACAATGTGAATAAGGCTCAAGTAAGTCTTTATTGACTTTATTGATGTTGGTATTCATACCAAAGTCTGGTAGGAATATATGTCCCAATATCTATATACTTTCCTAGTCATATGATTTTTCCCCTAACTAGGTCTTCCAGAAAAGCTGGGAAATCTGCCCCAAGAAATAGTTTGAGTCCTGCTCATTATCTTCAAAAAGGGTTAGTGACTCATTTGCAGGTAGTGTCTTCTTGAGATATCCTGGTACAGACAAAGGGTTTAGTTTTATAACACTAGATTCTAGAGAAATTCTGTGGGATTTGATTAAATCCATTGTTCCTTACACTTTAAACATGAAATTTGAGTTGATTAAACATAAAACATGAATTTGACTTGACTAAGATAGATACAATATGTAATAAATTGTACATAATTTTTGTAGGAAGAAAAAGACTCTTGTAAACCAGAGTGTTCACTGGAGTGTGTTGATTGCCTTGGTAATTTCAACTAAAATTAAACAGCCTTACCTGATGCATTTTTAGAGTTATATTTGTATTTTTTGTCAATACAAATACAAGAAAAAGTAACAGAAAATTGCCAGCCATGAATTATGCATTTCAAACTTGTATTCCACTGGCTGCTGTACCACCTGTTAAGAAGTAAACCAAGCAGCAGTTGCCACATCATTGAGAATGACTCATTTCTGTAATGAATACCAATTAGGATATCAACATATTCAATGTTCTTATTCAGTATTCCTGTTCTCTCTCAATATTGATACATTATTGGATACATTATTGTAAACTAATTTAAAGAGTTGTGTAGTTGTGTAATAAAAACATTTATTTAAAACATTTATTTTACATAACAGAGAGAATGAAATCACAAAAATATTTCTGTATCTCAAAAAAAGGGTAAATTTCTTTGAAATTAAATGGGCTGATTATAAATTTACATCTTTCTAGTGCAATGTTAACATTTTGATTTAATTTTTCTTATTCAGGATGGAAAAAAACCCAAAACGAAACCCCTCTGCCCCCCCCCAAAAAAAAAAAAAAAAAAAACAAAAAAAAAAAAAAAAAAAAAAAAAAAAAAAAAAAAAAAAAAAAAAGAAAAGAAAAGAAAAAAAAAGTCCCCCCAACATAATTTTCCACCATATGGCAGTGCTGGCTTCAGAGCAGTTCTTTTGCTAGGAATTTTACTGTCTCTTTTATTCTGCCCTGAAATTGTAACAGTTCAGCAGAACCCTGCTTCCATTTGCTCCTTTAATTTTAGAGGAGCAAATGGAAGCACATTTTCAGGCAAATAAGATAGGCAGGGAGCACTGACGAGGACAACAGTCTTGCTATACAAAGGCAGGGGAATATTTGATGTGAGAATTTTTTTCACTTGTCCAATTAGAGTCCTCATTAACATGTAGGACTGTCAAACAGGAAGAGCTAGGATAATACATGAGCTACAGGTCTCATTTACCAAGGTGCACATTTTATAGCTTATAGTCTTCCTGAGCCTCATTCCTGGTGAGCCAGGAATGAATTTGTCATGCTCTACACCTGCTAGGCTTTGTCTATGCTAGATGGATTTTGCAAAAAGTGAATCATGAAATCATCAGTCTCATCACAGCTCTCCTTGGGACAAGATCTAGTTATAGGATGCATGTAGTTACATACCTGGCAGCAATGACTTTTTTGTTTTGGTGCTGGGTCAGATCTTTTCTTTGCCTCTTTTAAATTTGGTGGTTTTGTCATTGGAGAGGAAGGGCATGGCTGTTCCAGGATTTAAACTTTCAACATTTTCCCCTCTTCTTACCAACCTCTCCTTTGAACATATTCTATGATTGTGGCAATTTTGTTTGACTGCAAACTTAGACAGAAAAAAAAAAAAAAAAAAAAAAAAAAAGGGGGAGAAAGTAACATCAACCCAATAGTAGAACTTTTCAAATCCTCTGTATGATGCATGTAGACAAGGAACCCAAGGCTTCAATTAATGAGTAGAAAAGGTTTCCCTCTGGAGAGCAGCAATAGCACCCAACCCACCAGCTAACTGTCTGCTCTTCTTCACCACCTTGTCCCCAGAGGTCCCTGGTGAAATAACTGAGATGTTCATTAGTCATTTGCTAAATTGCTTGAGATACTAAGGTAAAAAGAGCCATTTTGGTTCTCTGTAGCCTTCTGGGCTGTAGATCTTGTGCATCAAATAAGGCAGAAGGTGCCTAAACTACCAAGCTGGACTTCAAGAACAGCAATTCAACCAGGATCTGACTTGCAGAAGAGCTGTTTCCTAGAAGTCAGGCTTTTCAAGGTGAAAAGAAATTAATATTTCTGTATAAAAAGGATTTTCTCCCATGAAGACTTTTAGAAAGCATAGAGAGTTGAGGTTTATACCCTACAAATGCTTTTGAAGGGAGTGAGCCATTTCAGTCATGCACTAAATAAATGGGGGTAAAGAGGAAATCTGCACTTCATGAAGACTTTCTGACATACCGTGTGTTATGACCTGCCCCCATGAAGGTGTGAGTAACCCAGGTTCTTGTTGACAGACCCCTTTGGGGCAGATTAGAGTGAAACAAGACCTAATGATTGGTGTTTGTAAATACATATATATATATATATGTATATATATATATGTATGTATGGTATGTAGCCATTTTGGTTACTACAGTAATATATGTAATATATATAATATATCAATATGAAAGCATAAAAATATTACTTGAGAAAATGCATAAGGAAAAGACAGAAAAAAAAAAGGATAAGAGTAGAAAGATGCATAATCACCTCATGGATCTGCAATGAGATTTGATTGTTGCTGCTGGTTGAAGTGATGGTCTTGATCTGCCTTGATCCACCCCCTCAAGAAGCTCCCAAAACACAAAGTCTGATGGGTTAAAATACACTCAGGCTGAGTGGAAAAAACACCCAGGTACCTCCCCTGTGTGAGGGGGAAGTTTTACACTGTCGCTTGCAACAGACCCTGGATCTGCTGCAACACCTTTGGATCACGTGCAGTCCTCTGGTGGAAGGCTTCAGGAATGGGTCTGGGGGTGCTCCAGGGGTCCTTGATGGCTGATGATGCCTCCTCAGCTGCCTCTCACATCAGCACAGTTAAGCCAATAGTGCCCCACCAGACCTTCCCTGCAGGGAGAGGGGAGTTTCACAACCCAGTGCAGCCGCCCACACCTCAGAACCCTTGGCATTGTGCTGGTTTCCCAGCACATACGATATAGTAAATATGATTCAACTTCCCCGTGACTTCCTGAAGCTTCTACAGATTCCCAGATAAATATTATATTCACATTGCATGCAATGCTGACATGTTCATTTAACGAGCACTTACTGCAGATGAGACTTATGTACAGTTAAAGTGTGTATAAACCTCTTAAAGTGATGAAGGGTACTCAGAGCTCTCTGATAGCAAACCTGTCATTCATGGTATTGCTGCAGAAGGAACCCCTACAGAGAACCAGAATCAAGGAGTTGTGTGTTGGATAAGATGTGCATACAGAGTTTTCCCTGTGATGCACTGGGAATGCAGAATATTGTGGCACTGAGAACTGTATGAAGGCCATTTATAGTGGAGAATAGAATAGAATAATAGAATCCGTTAGGGTGGAAAAAGGCCCCTAAGGTCATAATCTCCAACCATTAATCCATCATCATCTTGTTCACTGTAGCATAGAACTGTGAGCCCAAGACTCCTGAGTGTAGTCAGGAAAATTCCTCCAGCGAGGCCCTGCTGGCCACACAGTGACCCAAAGAGAGGAAAAGAGGCTTCCAAATTCAAAAAGAGATGAGGAAAATTAGGGCTCTCTATGTTCCCAAAGGCAAGATTCTTGGGGGACAAAGAAACCAGATGCACTCTGGTGAGGAGGTATACCTGTGAAATAGCTCACAGTTAGCATAGGCCCCATATTTGGCTCACACAAACAGAGAACTTACAGGCCAGGAAGATTTATTTATACTTAGAAAAAACTTTGCATAAATCCATAGTAAAAGGATGTTTTCTTCAGAGAAATACAAATGATTTGTGAAAAATTTTGCCTGAGACTTACATCTTGTACTGTAAACAGATATGGATGTCACATAGATAATATGGCTGATATACTGATAAATTCAAAATGTACAAATATAAAGAAGGACATAAAAATGTCTGTTCTAAATTTAATCAAACATTAATTAAAGAATCCTATGAGGTAAGTGACGTTCCATTACATTATTTTTCCTAAAGGAAAGAGAAAGGATTGGCTTTATAATCAGGTAAAGCAGATGCTTCCCTCCTGCCCGAATACAGAGGCTTGACACGTCAAGAAAAAAAAATGCTGAGGTTTCTTAGCAATTTTTTCCTAAGTTATACTTGTCTGTGCAAGTGTATACGTAGCACTCTGCTAGATCTAGCAGTAGAGATGGATCCAGGAAACCAAGTCAGGTTATGGTTTTGAAGACCCTAAGCTTCCTTGAAATGCAGAGCTGGAGTTTGAATTGATCAGTATTTCTACAGAGAAGTAGTGCTCCAAGCACTTAATAGGTGGAGAACTTCATTTATCCTTGAGAGATGAATCCCTAGAAGGCCCATCACAGAGAAGAGATCATTGAATTGCTGGTTGTTTCATTTGACAAGGATAAACTATTAGGGAATCTACATTTTTACTTGAGATGTAATTTGATTTTATGTTCAATCTCTAATTCAATCTAATTCTCTAAATAATAAGGACACTGTGCTTAATGAAATATAAATGGTCAAATGAAAAGGCAGTTATGTTCTTCCTTTGTTCAAGGTTCATACATGACCAGAAATACTACCAATCTGGCTGGACAGTTATAGTACAAAAATCACAACACTGATTACTTCAGAAAGGTAGTTTTGCATCCAGGCTGTGATCTGACATGTTTTGATTTAGTTGAACTACCCTGGATCTGAAGCTGTTTGCAGCATAATTCAGCTATCTGATGGCCCCCAAGTGTGTGATTTAGCTATCTGACCTTCCTGTGCTGTTCTTTCTTTTTGTACTCCTGGTTAGATTAGGTTCTGTCCCAAAATCCATTCTTTCATTCCTGCTTTTGATTTCCAGTTCAGTATAATAATAATTATAAAAATAAAATTTCATTGCTTCTTACTCTGTTACTGAAAATAATCCTTAAGATGTGTTACTTCAAATAAAATTAGTAAAAGCCACAGTTCCACCTCCTTCACTCACAGAAGCACTGAATCTGGTGTGAACCTTGTGTTAACAACTCATCCAGGACTTAATCCTTACACTTGAGTATTGGTTCACTCTCCTCAAGCTCCAGTTTGATCTAATTTAACAAGTCGGTTTTGTTTGTTTTTTAACTAATCCCATTTGCGAAGTGAATTTTATTTTGGTGAAATGCGGGATTTCATCCCTGTGTCTGTGGCCCATGTACACATGCAGCTGTTTCAGCTGCAGGCATTGCTCAGCCCAGGTCTGTGAGAGGTGGCCCTTCTGCTCAAAGCATCTGCCAATGTCAGCAGTCGATCAAACAGCTGCTGCTGCTTGAAGCTGAATTTAATTCTCTGTCTAGGATGACAAGAATTCTTACCTGCCACGCCAACAGATAAGGATTTACTGTTCGTACATTCTAGATACCATGGGTCTTTAGCTTTCAGTTTTTTTAATCAAGTAGAATTTTTTATCAAAACTAGCTAGCTGTGAGAATGCAGTAGCAAAGCTGTATCTAAAATGCAGATATCTTTTAGGCTCCCTATGTGTTTTACTAATGCTTGAAAAAAGAATTCTGTGTGCAGTCTGAGTCATTTTGCAATGAACAAGCTGTTATTTATGTTTTAACATTTCCTGAAGGGACAATCTCTATAGAACATCAGGAAGCAGCCATAAAATGAATATGGAAAAAATTGGGACAGAAACAAGTAGATGTTTTTTGCAATTGGCTATGCAGAATAATTTTATAGGAAAAGGTAGGATCACATGCAGTAGAAATCGCTGGCTTTTGTGAGTTGGCAGAAAATATAATTAAAATAAAGAAGTGACATCTTATGTGACAGAACCTGAGTAGGCAGCACAGCATTTATCACCTCCTGTTCACTAGCTTCTCTTTTTTAAAATTAGTGAGATTTATCTTATATGACGCCTACTCACAGTCTTGTTGGCATGAACGAAAACAAAAAAAAAAGGAATGAAGCAATGTAAAATAACACAAGGAGTTACTGCAGCCAACAAAAAGGGACAAATTCATCCTTGATGCTGTGAAATAGAACTGCACAAGAATTGATACAGGCTCCAAAGTGTTTTATTTCCTGAGGTTATTCTTGTTTGTTTTTTAGTTTTGTGCTCATAAATTCTACCTCTATCTATAGATCAAATAGATCTATTCACCTACAGATCTGTAGGCAAAGCGAGCTATCTTCTACAAAATGGGAGTTGGACAGAAATCTTGATTTCAGCTGTGTAAATTTGAAGTTATTATGCCAGCGTCAGTGAAGCCATTCTGGGTTTATACTTGTAAGCCTTTAATCAGAATATGCCATTGTGCAGGAAGATGTGGCACCTGAAAATCAATGGTTGGTGCTGCTGTTTTTCTTTCAGGCTGAGAATTTTGACATCTTGCTTGCTTGTTTTTCTGTTCTGAGTTTTCTGATTCAGCCAGGCTGTGGACTGAGACCAGTAATATTCTCTGTTAGAGACATGGAATCTGGGAGGTTTCAGGAAAAAAAAACAAACCAAATCAAACCAAGACAAACCTAACTTAACACAGTTTAATTTTAGAAGACTCAAACAATCAATGATTTGGAATGCTGGATCACATGATTTAAACAAAGAAATGAAGGAGTGCTGTCTCTTATCTGCAGATAAGAGGACCAGAGCAGGGGAGAAAGAGAATAATTTTATGCATTTATTTATTAAACCAGAGCTTCTAAAAGACCTCAAGTAAATCTGCATGGAGTGGGTGGAAGGAGTGGAAGCATGGTCCTTAGAATAACTGTATATACAAGGTTTTTAAAACCTACTTTTAGGAAGGCAGTGAGGTGAGAGCAGAGGGTGATCAGTATTTCAATTTTAAATTTTTATGTTATTTCTGATGAGTCACTTTCCAATACCCACACTTGAAGAATGCTTCTAAATGTACCTCTTGTGTGCAGGGAAGCCCACACTTAATTACAAGCCAGTGTTGATACAGTTAAGCCTTAGCGAATGGGAAGGAGGCCAACATCTCCTCCTCTTCCACTGTCCTTAATATGCCAGTTAGCACCAAAAGTCAAGGCAATCATTGCCTGCCGTCCAGAGAGAGCAAAACCAGCTGTTGGCCCTTTCTCCCCTCCTGCCTGGTGCACCTACAACATCTAGCCTGCAGTCATTTGGGAACAAACGCACCAAATCTGTCCTTGACTTTGTGTGAGGTTTGTAGGGCCCTTACATGCAAAGCAATGGCTTGGGCAGTATGTGGCTTGTCCCTTTTCAAGCTCTTTTCATTCTAGCAACAAATGTCTGGTGTGAGTGAACCCAGTTTGTCTGCATACAGAACCACGAGCTGCACATCATGTTTTTTGGGTTTTCAGTAAGGATTTAGCACCACAAAGACCCAGAAGAAAAGTACATGAATGCAGCACTGCACCTTGTACAACACCTTGGTGCACATTTCATTGTGAAAAAGGAAAGGTGACAGGCTCAGGTGACCGGGTCAGTGCTGAGGAGTTCACTGTGTGATTTCACTGCACTGAGTGCAATGGGAGTTTTGGATGAATGATGACTGTTCTGTACAATTCCATTACCCTGTGCTCATGATCTTGCCTGTCCTTTTTACTTATTAGGTGAGCCATCCTCAGACCATCTGTGTTTTTGTAGTAGCACCTTGCAGCCTTGGAAGTAAACCTCATAAAAGCCTAGTAAAACATCTGTGACCATTTGCTAGCTATCAAGATATTTTAGGATGTTAAACACCAAGCTCTGTGGGTACCATGAGGCTGTGGAATGTGCAGGACTTTATGACAAAGTTTAAGGTAGATGAATGTCCAGTAAGATCTGTTGTATAGCAGTGCAGTCTTTAAAAGGTATCTCTAGCAATGATAGGACTGTTTTACATAGAGATCTATGACAAACAGCATTGTTGCCTTCCTGCAAGTTACTAGTCTTAAAGTCATTCACATTCATTCATATTTTCATGATCAGGGTATTTGCAACAACAATGAATTTGACAAAAGAAAAAAAAAAAAGAAAAAGCATTTGCAACATCGAGTTATAAACTGACATGTCTCATTTAAGCAGTGTCACTTACAACTAAATATTTAGACTCCAAATCAAGATAATGAAAAAACATTTTCAGGAGTGTAATGGAGCTTCTGTCTAATTGACACTTGTACTTCCCTGCAGCTGGGGAGAATAAAGTTTCACAGAAGTATGAACAAGTCGACAGCCAAAGTTCGTGCAGGCTTGACACAGTTTGTGTGGACAGTGCTTAAATCAGTTACATCTCTTACTCTTCTTGCTAAATTTTTTTGCTAATAGGGAGAGAGGTGAATTCATAGTTTGTCACCTAGCAACCCCAGATGAGTGCTCTGAACAGCTTTGAATGAATAGTTGCCCATGGATTCTTAAAAATAGCTGGTTTGTTTTGTTTGTTTTGTGCAAGTGAAAGGTGTGGTCCCCCATATGTGCTTGTGTGAAATGATAAGCAAGCTGAAGGGAGAGTGACACAGAAAGATGAAATAAAAATGGAATCATATGGTGGTAATTGGCATGTGTATATATAGAAAATCTGCTTCTATTCTTTTAAATTTGCATGACATACCTCAAGTTCCCTGCCTGTTCCATGGCATGCTACTCAAATTCTTTCTTACAGAAGAAATGGGAACATAGATGCTTTGGTATGTTAAACAACATCCCCCCTCATCAGACAAAGTAGAAAAATTGTTTCAGGGAGTCATTATTTGCTTACATTAGGTTGTAAGATTGTTCATTCTTGCCTGCATTAGACTTCACCCTTGGATTTAAGACTTAAATAGCAACTGGTAGCAATAATTGAAATTGCATTAATGACAGGCAGCTGGGTGTATGGGACAAGGGTGGATGTGGCCAGCTGCAGTGTGGAAGAAGGGTGGCAGCTATGGGCAATGACAGCCTTTGCATCCTGCTCTCTAAACACTGCTGGAGGGAGGAACCCTCAGAGCCCTCTCAGCTCATCTGGTGAAGTCACACTGGACAGGACAGGGCCACTGTTATCCCAGAGCAGGTTTATGTCCTGCAGCAATTAAAAACCCTGTTAGCCTTTGGGGGCTGGGTTTGCTTAATACCTCCTCTACAATGACCAACCCAATCAAAGCACGTTCATGACCACTTCAACTGACCACCAGCAATTCCTCTTCCAAAGAATTGCCTCTTGGTGGCAAAACTAACTGAGTAGTTTTACAAGGCCCTGCTGCCATCCTACGTGTCGTGGGATGTTCCTATGAGAAAAGTAGTAGGGTCATACTATAACCAACTTCTATTTGTTTTGGGACATTGTATCCCAACTTAACAGCTTGGCAAATTGTATTAATAAATTACAGTGAGCTCTCATTTTAAATTAGCCCTGTGGTGAGGGCATAATTTTGTATGATTGTACGCAATAAGGAACAGAGAGGTTGGTTTCTTTAGAAATCCAAAGTTTCTGATTTCCCCACCCTTAAAAGCCAGAAGTATCACAGCTGCTATTTATTTTTGTAAGTGGAGACACTTCTTTCATTCATGCAGTAATTTAAAGCATATTATTTTTGTTCAGTGCAGCCACTTTAAGAATAAAGACAGCACTACAGAACACTTCTGAATTCTTTAAAAGCTTTCTTGGGTTTTTTTTTTTTTTCAGTTTCCAGTGTTTTGTTTAAAAAATAAGAAACATGTTGCGATGAAGCCTGTATTTTGAAGCCTAAACTAGAGGCTAAAAAAGAAATTTTTACAGAAAGTGGGAGAGAGGTCAGGTGCGTTGGTTAACAACAAGGTGTCATTAATGGTTTTTTGGTTCACTGGCTCTGGGAGTAATTCATATCACAATGTAGGCTAGTTTTTATTTAGTTAATTTAATAATTGAATAAACCAGTTGTCAGTCGTGTTCAGATGATGCTGCTATCTGCAAAGGCTGTTCTACACGCTGCCCACGTATTTATTGCAGGCTGGGTGCATGTTGCTGTTGGCTCTTCCACTGCCTGTGTGTGTGAGCTGTTTGTGGCTGTGCCCTCACACACCTCAGGGCTCCCTGAGCACAACACCAGGAGTAGCCACTTGTGAGTGAGCTCGGGCAAGGCTTGCTCTGGTCCCACAGTCTGGTGGCAGCCTTGGAATGCCGGAGGTTTGGGAAAAGCCCTGATGTGAAACTGTGTCAGACCTTACTGCACATTTGCTTACCATCAGGGTCTTGATGAAAAATGTGAATGTGACTCCCCAGTCTCATTTTCACCAGAGGGGAAAAAGATTTTGGCTACCTTGTGGCAGCTAATAAGAAGTAAAATCTCAGCAAGGTATAGGCAGTTTGCAAAAGGCTCTTAGCAAATTTACCAAAATAAAAAGGAACTTCCTGTAGAGGCAGCAAATGCTCATATCAAAATGTAACTCTGAAGTTACTGACTGGGTTCTTTCATGCATTAGAGACTGACAGTTTCTTCTGAAAATTATGCTGGGCTTTTCTAATGTACATTTTAAGGTCTAATCAGTATCCCATAGCACGGTGTGTGCCTGGCAGCACTGACTACATTTAATCTCAGAAGCTGGTAATGGATCATCTGCAACAGATTGATGGCAACAGTGAGAAATGCTAATGGGAAGCAAGTTAGTGTGGTCATTTAACTACTTCTTTATACTGAAATATACTTATATTTCTGTGTAAATGTGAAAAAAATGAAGATGTAACAGTGAGAATCTAAATATTTTAGGATGTCCGGTATATTAATTTTGTGCTGTCTTTTCAGTCAGGAAAGAGTGATGGATCACATTCATTATTCTCTTGTGTTGAATATCTTTAATGCCCAATTTGCTCCTAATTTTTTAGATTTTCCCATATTTATGTTGCTATTGTTCAGTTTTCTAACTTTAGTAAGTGCTAGATTTCAGCTTTTCTCTAATTCTACCGTTATTTTAGAGTCTTCCAGTTAGTTTAAGTTTTTATCCCTTTTTTCCCCCCTCTAATACTCCAGAAGAGAACTGGACTGTCATGAGCTAACACATCTCTGTGTTGGGTCAGAAATTTTGTTTAACATTATTTTCCCCCTCAGTAATTTGATCAGGCTGCAATCAGACCTTCCATCACAGTCTCTTGCCAGAGATGTACTGATGGAACATCGTGCTCATGTGTGTACAGATGTGGCTTTACAAAATTACACGTTAGGCCAGGGCTTCATCCTCCAGTTTGAAAAGACCCTCAGTAGCAGCCAGTGAAAGCACTGCCACGTGTCTTATGAAGTATGACTGATGTATGACATTTGCCTACATGAAAACCATATATAACCTTTACATTTTTTTCCTCCAAGCCCAACTTTGTTCATCTGCGTGAATACTGAGCTGCTCAGGGACCCTGGGTGTTGCAAAAATACACTAATTACATGTTACCTTACCCATGCAGTTGGCTTGCTGCTGTGCAGTGTTTTTCTGTGACATTGTCATAAATCTGACTGGCCTTGCTCACTGAGCAAGGGATGTGAAGCCATTTTTTGGATGCAGTTTCTTGCTCTATACTGGGGCAATGTGCCTGTGCCCCCCAAAATCATTGCTGTGGCTGTGGTAATGGTATAGCATTTCTGACTCTTGTCTGCCTGTCTCTTATCTTAGCTGTGGTTGGTGCTTACCATCTTCTCTCTTTCCTGTACACTAACTAGTCCTGAAATTAGTCTAATTAGTCCCTGAAATTTGTATCTTCGTGTACAAATCCTCCAGTTGCTAATCCACCAAAAAAGCTAAGTGTATTTCTAGAAATCCTGAGATTTAACTTGTTCCACCAGTGGATTTAAATTTTTAAAAGCTAGCTATTGAGTTCTGCAACTAGGTCCTCCTTTTCATAAAACACAATACTGACTATGCATTTTTTATCATTACAATGTGGAAATGATGTTAATCCAGTATTTTGACAGTTATACAGTGACAAAGCTTGTAGAAAATAAGAGATGTGAAAATAAGGTCTGAACAACACGCAGGAAGATAAGTGTTAAGTTTTTGAAGCATGAAGTGTGTGAAGTAATTTGAGGGATTCAGACATGAGTTCCACCTAGGCAAGTGCCCTGTCTTTAATAGTAACCAATAAAAAACAGAGAAAGAAAAAATCCCCAACATGTTTCCCCATGGTATGTCTGCTGAACTTGCAGATACCTATGGCTTAGGGATCTCTTGAGATAGAGTGTCTTTTCATGCTGAGTAAATTTTTGTGCATTTTTTTCTCATCAGAAAACATGTCTAAGATTTTCTTTAATTTATGTAAACAATTCTGTACACAGTACCCAGGCACAATGAGTTCTGAAGTTAAAATGTTTATCATTCAAAAAGCTACCTCCTTTTTCTTTGATCTTGGAACATTTTGTTCAATTCTTTTAGTTTTTAAATTACGATTTTGTAGACTTTTATTTCATCCTTCTTTGATTTTGTTCTTCCAGGCTGAAGACTTCTGGTCTAGATACTGTTTTCTTGTCCAGATGACTTTTCTGCCTTGAGTGCTGTTGCTGTTCTCTATACCTTGTTCTTCTGTATATTCATGGAAACATCCTAGAAGCATATCGATGTGATGAGGGATTACTCCTTGAACAAAGATTTCTCATTCATGTATGAAGTGATTCCTCTCCATTCTAATGACTGCTTTCCCTCTCTCTTTGTGGCTGTCATGCATTTTACATGAGTATGTTTGAATCTTAGGATTTTCTGCCATTTATAACTTTTTATTTTCTCTTATGTTCATTTGTACCTATAATAGTTCTTGGCAGATTACCATGCATTTCTGAAAAAGGGAATTTTCTCCCTTTTTTGTGGCTCTTTTTCAAGCTGTTTACATGTCTGAATTTACTAGTGCTGATCCAGAGCTGAGTATTACTTTGACTGTGTGTGTGAGCCATAATCAACAATTTTAGGCTGCAGTTAAGAATTGTCCATTGAATCCATTAGGAAGGAACAAATGTGAAGTGTAAGATAGAAATACTATAAAATTACTTCTCTATGCAGGCAAAGAATGTTATTCCTGAAAAAACGAAAAACAAAACTATTGGATGTACATTAGCAAATAGGTAAGTGCCCAGGAGATACTGAATAAAAAATTTTAGACTTTTTTGGTGTCATGGTTTGACACTGGCCTAATACCAGGCACCCACAAGAGTTGCTTGCTCACCCTCCCCTGCCACAGCCAGGCAAAGGAAGGAAAAGGGAAAAAAAAAAGTTAACAAAGGCTTCATGAGTGAGGTAAGGACTGGGAGAAATATTTCAAGGACAAAACAGGCTCAACTTTTGTTGCAAAGTGAAATTTATTACTAACAGAATCACAGGAGGCTAATGAGAAGTAAAACCCTTAAAACACCTCTCCTGCATCCCCTCCCTCCTTCCCACCGACAGCACAGGGAGATAGGGCAGGGGGGTTTTGGTCAGTTCATCACTGAGATTCTCTTCCCCTGCTCCAGGAGAGGAGTCCTTCCCCTGTGAGGCCGTGGGTCCCTCCCACAGGACACAGCTCTCCATGAACTTCCCTGGTGTGGGTCCACTCCCATGAGCAGCAGCCAAACCACACCTGCTGCAGGGTGAGTCCCTCCCACGGGCACACAGCCCTCCGAAACTGCTGCAGTGTGGGTCACTCTTCCCACAGAGTGCAGTGCTCCAAGGACAGGCTGCTCCAGCATGGAAGCGGAGCCTCCTCTTTCCACCGGGTCTCTCACAGGATCACAGCCTCCTCCAGGCATCCCCTTGCTCCAGCACAGGCACCGGGTGGATCTCTACCTCCCCCATGGATCCCCATGGCCTGTGGGTGGATCTCTGCATCCCCCATGGATCTTCATGGGCTGTGAATGGATCTGCACAGGCTGTAGGTGGATCTCTGTATCCCCCATGGATCCCCATGGGCTGCAGGTGCACAGCTGCTCCACCATGGTCTCACCACGGCCTGCAGAGGAATCTCGGATCCGGCGCCCGGAGCACCTCCTGCTCTCCCTCACCACTGACCTTGATGTCTCCATGTTGTTCCCCTCACATGTTCTCACCTCCTCCTCTTCTCTGACTAGAAGCAAAAGCTCGTGACTTTGTTTTGATTTTGTTCTTAAATATGTCATCGCAGAGGTGTTACTAGCCTCTCTCATCAGCCTGGTTTTGGCCAGCCTCATGTCCATCTTCAGAGCCATCAGAGACTGGCTCTGCTGGACATGGTGGAAACTTCCAGCAGCTTCTCTCAGGAGCTGTCTTTGTGGCCCCCCTGCTACCCAAAGCCAGGTGGTGCCAAACCAATACAATGTGGTTTTCTTTGTGATGAGTTGTATGGATCACTTCTCAGTATGGAGAGTAAGCTAATAGCAATATTTGACTTTGTTTTGGTTTTGTGGTTTGTTTTTACAGAATAATCATAACTCAGACCATATCAAAGATAAGTTTAATGAACCAGGGACTTCATTAACATTTTGCATTCCATATCTTATGACTGGATTAAAAAGACTTTCATGTTCTTTGACGAGAAAATATGTCAGCCCTCTATAGGACAGCTTCAGAATCCCAGCTGGACTTGGTACCACAGGGCCAAGATTATACAAAGCAAAAATAATCTTCATCCCTTCCACTGTGCCTATATCTCTGCTTCAAAAAAGTTTAATGATTCACATATTTGTGCTTAGCTGTGCAAACCAATTTATATTTTATGCTTTTAACCCCTGTAACCGCTGGGTTTGATTTTACTTTTTCTTACATTCTTACAACAATAATATTAAAATATTATAGGTGTATATGTGTGTGTATGCTTGCTTTTTCTTTTTGGTCGAGAGCTTAAACGTAGGAAAAAATTTGTTCTCCTTCTATCAAGAAAGAGCTGTTGTTTTTGTTGTGCGGTCCAGCCTAATCTGCACCTGTGTGCAAAGGGGGCTTGAGGGAAGAGGAGAATTCCTGTGAGACTGGCTACATTTTGCCACTTCTAACAGAAGAACAGGAAGGGTCAGAATGGTGACTGTTGTTTCTGAATGATGATGTCTATCACTGTTCCCAGAGAGCCTTCAGGCTTGCTGGGCTCGTTGTGATATCGTGAACTTTAGGCAGGTCTGGACCTGGGCAGAAGCGTGCATAAATCAGAGAAGGAGCAACTTACAATCGGTGGTAAAAAAGTGTTTATTCAGGGCAGAAGCCCAGGTGGTCAAAGCCTGAGTGTGTGTCTGAAAGTGGAGACCAGAGAGCACGATTTTCGGTCTCTCTTGCTCTTATGAACAGGGGTGGAACTGAATACAAATGAAGGGGAGTGACCTAGGTACAGGGGGGCTGGACTTTTACCCAACGGGAAAAAGGGGTGTGGATGATACCCAAAGCCTCTCTGGCCACCTGGCCTTGGTAGAGCTATCAAGATGCTTGGGTGTACCCGAGATAAGATACAACAGATTCTTAACTACTTAAGCCAAGGCTATCATAGACATACAATGGGCTGGCTGGGGCCTATTGTGTGACTGAACGACTGTACTCAAGAGGAGCGGGGATGTGGGGGGTGTAGGAATGAAACCTTACAAAACATTATTAAAAATTATACCAAAATTAAAAAACTTAATTCCACACCACTACAGATGTCTTTGTGAAAAGTACATCTTCAAGACCAGTTTTCACTCAGTATCTACCACTGAATCCTTGGTGGCAGAAGCAGCAACCAGTCTGGCTTTCTGGAGATCTGTTAGAGGCAATGCAGGACCAATGACGATTTATTTTCACTTTTTACAACCTGTTATCCTGCCTGAGAGCTGAAGTTGCCTACAGCCCAACCCTGCAACACCTTGTCAGAGTATGAGTATTGGTTCTGCAGCCCTTTCCCAGCAAATCTGGATCACCTGACAATATAAAGCAAGTCAGATCCCAGATTGTTGGTGCAAGAGAGAACATTTATGGAGTTTCCAATAAAAACTATAGTGATCTCATGGAAACCCACAGAACTTACTCTGATGCCCTTTCAGAAAGAAAATTGAACTACTGCATTTCATAAATTTGTTTGGGTGAAAAAGTGAACTAGATGATTGGATCACTGCAGAGAAGCTGCTTTTGTGCCAATTGCCAGTCGAAATTAGGTAGAAAATTGCTCAGAGGACTGGAGTTTAGTTACACAAATTTAAAATTAGAAGAACATTTTGTACTTTATGAAGGAAAACATATCTGTAACATTTGGTACAAGCTAACATTAGTCAGGGTAATTAAATTCAATGTTTTTAAAGATTAATAGATGTTTTACTTCAAGTGCTTTAGCAAGCACAGAGCTAAGAGGAAAAAAGTATTGCTCTGCTATGTTTTCTGCTTTCTTGTGTTCTGGTACATTAATTTGCCAGGGTCAGAGAAGTGGCTGGTTGGGCGGATTCTCTTGATTTCAGGTAGTTTTCATAAGCAGATTACTGCCCCAAGGAGATAAACCTCATCTTTGAAAGTTATCTAAGAATTTAAAAATAGTACTGACTGAAAAATTATTTTCAGTTCCAAGAGAACTACTGATTTATTATTTACTTTGGAAATAGCCAGAAAGATTTAAAAAACAAACAAACAAACCCCCAACAAAACCCCTGATCCCACATGCTATCAGCAGAGGTTTTCATAGTACGACGAATTCTTGACACCTTCACGTAGAATTGAAAGAGAAGTTGTATAAAGCTGTTTTCCTGTATGTCTTACCTTCCAGGCTCATAGAAAGTCAGATACACATCAAAATGCTAAGGCCAGCAGGAATGATGTCAAACCAAGCTCTACAGCATGCCACGGGGAGATAGAACTATAGAACTGTGACCTCTGAGATAGGGGAGGCAATTCTTGCAGTCAGTTTGGGGAAACTGGGATTTAAGAACCTTTTGGAATCTCCAATATCTGCGTCCTCTGTGCAGTCAAGCAGGATCCCACAGCTGCTTGATAAAACCCTTATGAACCTGCCTGCTCACAGCAAATCCCCAGAACAACAGTCAGCACTATTACAGGGGAAGAAATGAGGTAACCCCCACTGGTGAGCATGTGGCCCTTGCTGCATGTGAGGTAAAACAGTTTCTCTGCCGTTTTGCTTTGTTATTTTAAATCTCAGCTGTATTTTTTATTCAGATCTTATTTTTACAAAAGCATTGTATAAATATAATGTCTCTGTGATCGCTGAGATTTTAAAAATGCTGAAAAAATGTTTAGTCTTTGTGGGGCTGAAAGGACTTACACTCCTTCTGTCAGCTCTTGCAGTGGCATCACTTTGGTTGATGCCTCACAAAACTATCTGATTACATGAAGAAAGTTTCAAAATGGTGATATCCCATTACATGGCAAGAAATATTCCCCACAGACATATGGAACTGGCCAGGTCTCTCCTTTTAATTGGGAGCTTGTACTATGTCAAGAAAACCCCAAAACAAAGCACTTCATGTAGAATTTGGAGATACATGATAGTAGAACAGGCTTTTATCTCCATCTCTTAAGGTAGAAGCCACGCACAAACTAACCCACAAGATAGCAGACATAGGTAATAGGAAGAAAAACTTCTGCTCTATAAAATTTACCATATAAATTAGATCAGTAACAGCATGAACACTGACCATAGGCCATGCTAGATAAGATGGGGTGATTGGGGTAAGTGCTTTTGAAAGCAATTTTATTAAAAGACATGGAACTTTTTGTTTGGTTGGTTGGTTTTTGTTAGGTGGCTTTTTTTTTTTTTTTTTTTTTTGTAAAACCCTTATTTTTTTCCCTTTATGTTTTAATGGCCAGGCAAGAGAGTGGGAGTAGACTGTGCTACAACAGAAGTGAGCAGAGGAAGACTCATTTGCTGGAAGCAGTAGTTACAGGGGGATCAAGTCAAGCCACAGAACTCATCCTGGCAAGCGGAACTGGTTCTCACGCAACCCAGTCTTGTGAGTAAAAAGTCTTTGCATTTGGAGTATTGCATGTTGATGCCCTCTGTATTTGGCCCTCTAACAGTGATGAATTCAGAAAGGAGTCAGGGAAGTGTGTGCAGTAGTCTTGTTATAATGGCAGCTTAAAATAACAGATTTCCAAGCCCAGAGAATCAGCAAAAGACGGGACAACAGAAGATTTGATAGGAGATAAGTAGCATTACTTGGAATCAGCCCTGTTAATCAACTAGGAATTGAAAAAGAGACAGCATTTGAGATCTGAACAGCGAAATTACAAAATAGAGGATTAATTATTTTGAACACTGGGCACGGAGAGAAAAGGTACTTGGTTAGTAAGCACCGGTCTACTAGGAAATGTAGGAATTGTAAGTAGCAGTTTCAAAAAGATGGAAGTGTTGGCCAATTAATACCCGCAGATATCATCTCTATCCTGTATTTTAAATCAATTCACCTTAGTAGAAAATGTGTGTGAATCTTGAAAATATTTTATGTAGGCAGTAGTGAGATTGAAGTTGTGTGCTCCTTATCTGACAGTATAAAGGGCCAATCACTAAAAGAGATCAAAATTGGTGTCTCTGCCAAAATTCTGAGTATTAACATTTTTATTTTAAATTATTTTAGAATGATTTTAGAAATAAATATAGATGTAAGTACATAAATTCATGCAAATTAAAAATGACAAATATTTTATGATGAAGAATAAAAAACATCAGACATGAATTTTCACAAGAAATTGGGAGATAATGCTAACAGAATTGGCCAAAATAGAGGTGTTTCAAAATGTGTGCATTTCCAAAAGGAGAAATTTTAATGAAGCACTAGTGAAGTGAGCATGTGGCTGAAGATTTTTTAGACCTCTGAATTTAAAACTTCTTCTGGACTTGATCATATTCCTGCTGGGTTCAGTAAATTTATTTTGACATTCTGAGCCAAGGGGTGGAGGAGAAACGTGTTTGTTAAAAATTATTATTGTGGAGAATCAGAAATGAGTACTCATTACTGAACTCTGCGAGAAGATTAGTCAGCAAGCAGCTGGCTTTCACCTTGGAATACAAAGACTCAGGAATGTGTGGGAGTCAGGGAGAACTCTGTCATGGCTTGACTGACATCCACCTACTCCTGTAGATGTGTTTGAGATGCACATTCTGCCTTCATTTGGAAATCAATCTTTTGAGAACCTGTTTTTGGAATGCAATGTCTTAAATTGCTCTGCAGGAAGGGGATATGCTGTGAGGAGCAAATGGGAAGTTTATAAGATCATTCATGTTACACAGCAGCCATGAGACAAATATCAACTATTATGAGTTCAGTAAACTCCTAATGATTAACTGTGACATTGATTTTAATATGCAAATTAAGGCAAATGTGTTTAGTGTCAGGGGAGAAGAATGAAATTGAGAATCAGTTATGATTAAAAATCCCATACTGTGGCTGGGAAGGAAAGGTATTTCAGCGTCAGTGAGAGGTATGGCTAACAGAAATGTGTAAAGAGTGCAAATGAAGAAATGTGCATGCTGTGTTTTGTAAAGAGGAATGAGACATGGAATGAATACAAAAAGGAAAATGTAAGAATTTTCTTTAGACTAACATATATGATATTGGTCTGTGAACTAAATAAGCTTAGCACATTCTATAAAAATCAGTATTCAAATAACAAAATAAAACGAAAAAAATTGTCTTAATTTTCTGGTTTATGTACTATAACTACTCACACAAATGCTATTGGTTCCTATTAGAATTTGGATATCATTCCTATGGTCTGAATTTATTATGCTGCTCTGAAAGGTTGCCAAATGTGAATTGCTGCAAAGTGAAATTAAATTGGGTTGCTTTCAAATATATAATTGTATATAATACAAAAATAGAAATATCATAAGTAATGTTCTTTTCGTGATAGTCACTGGAATTATGTTGAGGAATTTTAAGCAAATATATATAGATGTTGTTCATGACATGTTGGATTACATGAAACACCTTTATAGATTTTAATTCACCTTCATTAACTTGAATCCTGGTTAGGCTTCAGCCTTCTAGAAGCAGAGCAAAGCAGAGTCTCCTACATTCTGTGATGGGACAGTCCTTAATTCAGAGCTGCAAAGGCTGTGCCTCCTAGGAGCAAGTCACTGAGCAGGCAGTGCCCTGCTTGCACATGGCCACTTGTATAGGCCTGGCTTGATTTCCTTCTCCATTGAAAGTCAAGGACAAAGGCACCACATCCAGGTGAGAGAGAGGAGCACTTCTGTTCCCTTTTGCAGAACACTGTGAACTATGATGCTTATTGCAGTTGTGGCTAAATACCAAGACCTGTTCCTGAAAATGCACATTTGCCAGGTAGATGGTGACTGCTATGTTATGATGATTCCAGCTAAATATATTGTACTTTTCATGAGATTTTTCTATTACCAATAAAAATCACCCTAGCTGGTTGTAGGATGAGAAAAGAAATACAAAAGCTTTTAAAGACTTGAGTGCTGTACTGTTCTAGAAAAAACCTGTCACAGAGACATTTCATGTCGGAGGTAGGATGAGGAAGGTCTATATCTAGACTGTATATTTCGAAATAATTTCATTTTTTTTTTTAAATAAAGTATCTGTGTTAGTCATAGAATCACAGAATGGGTAAGATTGGAAGGTCATGTTGTGCAGCCTCCCTGCTCAAGCAGGGCCATCCCAAAGCACAGTTGTCCAGACAACTCTTGAACATCTCCAGTGAGGGACTCCATAGCCTCTCTGGGCAATCTATTCCTGTGCTCCATTAACACATTGCTGCACATTTAACACCCAGGATTTATAGCTTCCCTTACTACATTTTATGCCACTAGTGGGACTACACGTGTTCTGTGGCATGCCTTTTATTAATTAGGCTTTATCTATTTGATTTGGGGACAGAGAGAGGAACTTAATATATTATTACTAACTAATGAGCAAATTCTACTTTCTGATGATTAAATTTTCAAAAGTAATTTGAAATATAGATTGTATGCTCCTCACAGGGAGACATCATCAGACGGACTTCATTAATTAATCAGCAACATTCACTGCATAGCATGGCTATGCAGGTGTTAGAATAAAGTAACTATTATTTGAAGTTGTTTTTCACATTTTTCATTGTTCCATAGGAACATGGCCCAGGGCTTATTTTCTCTGTGATGTTAGCTCCATTTATAACTCAAATTCTATACAAAAGGAAAATGCCTTAACTTAAATATGTGCTAGTACTTGTGGATTGAACTATTAATCTGAATCACCCAAACTGATCTTGTCTTGAGTTAGTGTAGCTGATTAGATTGTGTGGATGAGGCCTCTATCTGTGTTGGTGCAGAAAGTCATGTGGTGGTTTGTTGTTATTCCCCCCTTCTCGATACAATAAGACAATCAATTTCTTCCCTGCTTCCTTCCTGGAAAATAAAAAAAATGTGGTTCAGCTTATTGCAGCAGATAGAGTTGTGTGCAATCCCCTTTAGAAATCTTTGTGCCAGATGCGGCCAGTGGTAGTGCCTTTCATGAGCTCAGCTCTCTGTGTGCTATCCTGCAGCAACAAATTTACAAGCTAACTCTTACAGTGAAGGCAGACTCTTCACTTTCTGCTTCCTCTAATGTCTGAAAAAGCAAATTCCTTCCTTCCTTCCTTCCTTCCTTCCTTCCTTCCTTCCTTCCTCAGCAGAGAGGATGAGGCAGAAAAGCAGCACAGGGTGGGGTCAGACACTCCCTTGCTGTGCTGTGGACAAAAGAAAGGACTTGGCTTTACACTGTAAAGCATCATGTCAGGTGTCTGACCACAATGGTCCATCACCCTGGACCTCAAACCAGCACTAAGATGAAAGCTGAAGTTAATAGTGTTAAATCCTGCTTCACTGGCAGGATTCTACCGACACAGAATGCTTCAGAGGCATTTCTGGGGAAGTAGCCACAAGACTGGTAAAGCTCTCTCTTGGAATGTCATTTGCTGGCAGAGAATCCCTTCAGCTGAACATGAAATCCTTACTGTTGATTATTCATCTGTGTACTGACCTTAAAAGTCAAATTTTTCGGGACAGAAATGAATGTGAGCAGGAACATGCTGATTAAAGTAAAAAGGTTGGAAGATGCAGGTTTTTGTCCTGGCTCTAGACTACTTACAATCAGGTAAAGTAAACAGGTTATGTTCCTTGAGAGTTAAGCTAAAGTATCTACAGTTTGAAATTATCCTCTGAATTTTGCTCGATTTTTTGACAGCAAAAAAGACATCCTCATGGAGGTAGCAGAGATTACACTGACAGAGAAGATTCACCTGTGTAGCTCCAAGAGGGAAAGGCGAATGTAAGGAATGTGTTCTGCAGAGAATACCTTTTAGACCTTGAAAATGCCTGCTTCTTAAAGCAGTCATTGGAGCAATGTCAGGAGAACCAAGTCTTGAATTATCCTGATCTGGGACTGAGTCCGAACATTTCTGCTGAATAGCTGTGCCACAATAATTATCACAATAGGCTCAGATTTAGCCCTTTCCCTACAATAATGCAGAACTACACAAAAATCAAGAAACTGCTTCAAAGAAATGAAAAGGAGCTGCCAAAAGAAAAAAAAATATTTGTGGCATAACATGGTGATTGCTTAAATATAATATACTGGAATGTCAGAATAAATGTATTCTATATATGGAAAAAGAAAACTTGGAAAAGAACTCCAAACAAGTTTTCAAAGTTAAACACCAGAGAAAGGGGAGATTACTAGGAGTTAAGAGGCTAAAATGAACATCATATTCAAATGGAAAAAGAATGTATGTTAAATGTCAAATAATTAACGTAGGGAAAAAAAGGACTTTGGGCAATAATTTTCTAAAGAAATAAAAATTAAAAATATAGTTATTTGTCAAACATATTAGAAAACCTGCCAGGAAGACTGTGAGGCCAATAGATGGTCATTGTTTAATAGCAGTTCTCACAGGGTAAAAATGCAGAGAAATTAAACCAATTCTTTTCAGTGAACGTCACCACCAAGAAGACATTGAAACCAGAGGGCTTTGTATTACAGGGATCAGAGTTTGAAACAGAACTTTCTCAAATGAAAGTGTCAAAAGAATACGGTTTAGAAGACATAGATAGAGTGAATGCCGGCAAATTACCACAACCAGGTGCTATTTATTTGGTATCCCTGAGGGAACATAAATATGAAAATGAAAGCCTTCAGCTATGCTATGGAGTCTATTGATTAAATCAGTAGTGGTACTAGATGAGAGTGAAATAGCAAATATAAATGTAACTTTTAAAAAGGATTAAAGTGGGATAGGGAATTCAGACAATCTTTAAATTTGGTGTTGTGTTGGAAGACGTCCTAGGACTAATAGACAAAAGCGTGACAACAGTATGAGGAGGCAGAACTGACACAGCTTTTGGGAGGGGATTAGTATTTTTCAAATGTATTTGGATTTTTTGATCATCTCTGAATACACTGAAAACGTGATTGATGATATTCTGCCAAAAAACTTTATTACCAGGTCCTTTGCTGAATTCTCTGAAAGAACTTAAGTTGTGGCAGGATGGGGAGAAGGTCCTCTGCATGTTAATAACTGTTTAAAAGGTAGGAAATGTAAAGTAGAAATAAAGAGTCTTATTTCACAAGGGAGAAAGGTAATGGAATTCCTTAGGCATCTCTGCTGAGATATTCACTGTTAAATATACTAATAAGTTATACATGGTATAATTGAAGTGTCTGTGCCTGTATAATATATGTATATGCATATTTATGTCTGTATTTGAATATACAGATGACAACATAACAAAGTTCATATTCTGTATCTACCAATATAAAAAAAAAAGCACTGAGGAAAACCTATTGTGTCTGTACACCCACAGTGAGATCAGCACCACATTACCATGCAAGACAGAGAGTCCAGAGTCACTGGGGATTGTTCTCTAAAAACATTGGTTCAGTGCTCAGCACTGCTCAAAAAAAGCAGACAGAACATTAAGAAAGACTATTGGAGAAAAAAAGAAAGGTGGTTACTATTTTGCCTTTTATGATAATGTGAATAAGCATAGTTCATCTGCATCATGAGGACATTTGTGGAGATCTAAGCATCATTCCTTGCATTTCTAAAAAGAGTTATATAATTATAAAAATGCTATAGATCTCTTTTGACACATATATATATACACTATGTGTTATTTATATAACATGGTAAGGATTATTTCTGTATAGAGCACATTTTATGCAAGGACAGATCCCTGATATGCTTCAGGTAGCAAGGGAGATGATTGAGAGGACAGCTATCATTGGGCAGCAGATTTCAGACATGCACCTTTTCATTCAGGGCAAAACTAGTTTTGGGCCTCACTGTTATTAATAGGGGCTCAAAATATATGTGGGTCCAAATAATGATTGCAAAACCAGTATATGGAGATATGTCAGTTGAAAGTTGTGGCCACAGTGCCACAGCAGTATCACCTCACTGACTGGCACTGCTGTGCTCCTACCCCATCCAAGCCAGATGTCCATTTGCCCCTGGCCCACAACCCTCTTGTACTGGCACTGGAATACACCTGAGGCTGTTTCAGATCTCTGAAATACAGCACATTAGTCTCTCAGTTGTAGGTTTATTGTTCTGTCATCTCCTTTTGCTGGTCTGTGCCAGTGCCTCGATGAAGGGGTGGGCAGAACCATATTGTTGGCAAGCACAGTGGTATTCATGTTTATATTGGCTCAATCTGCCTTATACCTGCACCCTGAGGTGGGAGAAGGAAGCTGAAGGAAACTTGTCTGTTCTACTTCTTGCTGAAGCATTTTGCACAGGCTCTTATCAGGGGTAAGGTGGATGGGGTCTGGTTCAGCTTGCTTGTGTTCTTACTATTTATGTTGGTTTGTTTCTGTTAGGTTTAGCTTCCTGGTTGCAGAGGAGGAAAGTCAGATATTTTCTCTTCTTTTGAGAGATAGCTGAAAGGCTTGGAAATTAATTCTAGGCCAGTGCAAATAGAGGGCCTAGAAAGGTTTTCGTAGAGTTCTTTTTCCTCTTGGTTGTTTCATCTGTGGCCAGAACGGAAAAGAGCTTCCAAGGTGCTCTCACACTCTTGTCTAAACATAAGGCTCTACACTTTCATCTTTCCTCTCATGGCCCTGACAAAATTAAGCATAAGAAAACACTTTTTGGGTCAGAATTAGTTGGTCTTAGGAGTCATGTCTCAAAACTCTGACTTCATATCTCAGACTCTCTGCGCTGAGGGAGCCATTCCTGCTTGCTTCATGCCTGAGTGGGACACAACAGATCTGCACAATCCTGCTTGGGAGCAGGATGTATTGTTCCTAAGCTGACTCCAGGCTATGAGTTGTGTACCACACACAGGAGATGGTGGACCCAGCCTTACTTCATTCATGGCCCAAAATAGAGTAATCTCACAGACAACACCCAGCAGGTAGATATAATTTGTGGAAGCATTGTTGACTAATCAGTAGCTTACATTAAAGGTATGGGTGGGAAGGAACCACACACTTCACATACATGTATATCTCCAATTAAAAAAGAAGTGGGAATGCGTGGAAGAGCTGCCTATTGAAAACTATTCTCTCAACTCTTCTGAGAGCCAAGGAAATTCAGAAAACCTCTGCAATTTCTAGGTTGCAAATATATATATATATATATATAGGTTAATTGAAAATTGGTGTCACTTAAGTATTATGATCTTCTTAGAAAGGCTGACAACTCCAAGAGGAAATACTGATGCTTTGCATGAAATATAGTGGTTTAATATCCACATTAGCACTCTATCTGTATTAGAGCCAAAGTATTAATATCCCAGCCTTTGGAATATCATAATTTTATGTCATTAGGTGCTAACCAATGCAATAATCATCTATTTTTCAAAAGTCGAGAGGCTTTAAACAGAATGAGGGAGGAAATTAGTGTTTGCTCAGGCCAGTAGTTTTTTCTGAAACCATGTACACTTATTTCTGGTCTCTTGTTTCCATAAATAATAGATTGACAGCTTTGTGGTTAGCAGAGGAAACATGGCACATGTAATGTCAGACAAATAAATTCAAACATTCAACTTTTTTTTTTTGTGATAAATAGCTCAGTGTAAAGTTCTTATTGTTCTAAATAATACTCATAATTTAATTTTCATAGTCCTTTAAATGAGCTTGAGGTTATTGTG